>JBBULP010001090.1:0-96919 GCA_038048775.1 Picocystis salinarum
TTCGTGAGAGTTGTCCTTTCTCCAGAAGGGGGTCTGAATCCCCTGCGCCTGGTCGAGAGGTCGGTGACGACCGACGGATGGGAGAATGGCGTGGCAGCTCGAAGCGCGTCCTGGCGTGGATAGCAAAAAGTGTAATACATGCATTAACCCACTCCGTACATATGGTGGGTGGTAGTTCATCAAAGTTAACAAGCACGCGTTAGGCGGCGCGTGCGTACACAGCTTGGATCTCGGGCACGAACTCGTCGTCGACAGTGGAGAAGAAACTCTCACAGGGGGATCCTGCACCCCTTTTCTCCATACTTCTCTCCCCCACCCTCCCCGGATGGATGGAGTGGACGAGCGAACGCCTGTGAACGACATGGCGCACGGTGGACACGCTTCTGGAAGCTACACGAAGCAATTCGCGTGGAGTGCGAGGGAAGAAGTCGCCAAAGGCGGTCGAACAAGGAAACGAGCGCGCCATGTGACCCGTTTGGACCGCGTGGACGTGTCTAGGACTGGACGAAGCAAGGCGACGTGGACGTCCCAGGGACTGGGATCGGGCGGTGGTGTTCTAGACAGACCTGCACCCGTCCTGCCTGGAAAAGACGTGGACCAGGAGGTGGACAAAAGACGGCAGAAAAAAAAGCCACCGCTGTACCGCGTCATGCTGCACAACGACAACGTCAACAGAAGGGAGTACGTCGTGCAAGTGCTCATGAAGACCGTACCGGGGATGACCGTCGACACTGCCGTGAACATCATGCAAGAAGCGCACGTGAATGGGATCGCATGCGTAATAACCACCAGCCAACAGGAAGCGGAAGACATCTGCGAAGCCATGCGAGGGAATGGACTGATTGCAAGCATCGAACCCGCGGGAAAAGGGAGTTGAGTGTACAAGAGAATGTCTCGAGCATGTGACAATTTCGCTCGAACACAAGGAGCAGGCCAGCGTGAGAGGTTGGCTGGAAGGATGTACAGGAAACAATGGGCCCTGCTGTGAGGTCAATGGATTGCTGGGCAGCTTAGAGATGTTGTGGCGAAGCAAGCTCATTGTCAGCTTCCTCGCACCTTGTGTCATGAACTAACCACGTCCTTCTTCAGACTGGCAGACACTGGCAGCCCCTCATTCATCAGGTGCCCTTGCATTCTTTCGAGGAAATCTCTCCCATCGATTCTCTTCCTGAGATTTATTCTTATTGTGCTTAGTTCCAGGTGCGTCAGTCCTGCGGTTTTCAAGTATTCGTTGGCCCCCCCGTACACTCTTTCAATGTAATCAATAGTGTCAGAGATGACTTCCAGAGGGGCTGCCATCACCACGTCCTGTTGCAAGTGCTCTGCCATGTTCAGTTCCTTTGCTTCCTTGCTTAACAACAGCTGCTCTTCGGACTCGACGTAATCTTTCTCCACAGTTTTGCGATCGACCCCGCAGAGAAGGAGGAGCAAGGCAATGATGATCCCTGTCCTGTCCTTCCCGTGGACGCAATGCACCAGCACTGGAAAATTTTCTTCGACGAGAAACACCCTCATGCACTTGGCTATTCCCCTTCTGGAATTCTCCAGGATCAGGACGTATAGCGCGTAGAACCCGAACTTTTCTTTGTTGGCTACATCCCGTGCCATCAAGGCGGACGGTCCTTCCCTGGCGAAGAAACTGCGCAGCAGGCTTGCTTTGGTCGAGCGAGGCATTTTCCAGAAGATGCTCAGGCCTATGTATCCGGTGATCAGGTTGGCGTGCACGACGTTGGTCTGGAGACGACGGGCACACTCGGGACAGCTGTGTGGTGCTGCTCTTCTCTCCGGTGCGATCGCCGTTTCCGGCACGACGCTGAGTGGCAGTCGCAGGTACGACTTTGCTTTTCTGTACATCGACCTGCACGCCATGTCCGGTGTTCTCAGATCGATGATGGTTTGGACGCCAAGTCGTTTCAGTTTTCCACCGTTGAAGACTTGGGAGGCACGGAAGAGCTTTCCTTCTCGGAGCACGTGTCCGGCTTCGTGCAAGTCTCGCAGGTTGGGGATCCCATACCTTTGGCTCAGGGACCTCGTGAGCTTGGGCGGCTTTTGCCAAGCCGTTGGTTCGTTCTCGTCTTCGTCTTCTTCCATCTTCCACGTGTGTCGTTCTTCTTCCATCTCTTGCACTGCACTCCCCCATCCGTTTCGGTTGGGTCCCCTCAGGGTACCTCTCCATTGGATGGATCCAACCCACACCCACCGTTGGATTTCATGCAACACACCGAGATGGAGACGGGTCGGAAGAAGAGGATCGAAGGAGGACCATCCGATGGGGATGTGCCATGCACCAACACCCCATGCACGCCATCCCAAGGTATGGGAGACCAACGCATCGCTCGATGTGGGAACATGGCGCGTCCGACATGACAACCAACGTACACGAAACGCGGTCGGTCGACAACGTAAAGGGCACCATCGTTGGAGAATCGACATGCGACGTTCCCCGTTGCCACCCACAATCCCCGCTGCTTTTCTGCGTGCTCGTGCATGGGGACAAATAGGAAGTCCGATGGATTTCGTGAAAGGTCCTTTCAAGCTCACCAAAGATCCAAGAGCATGTCCACTAGCTGCGGAACAAGGTACATCTTCTTTACTACTCACGATGGAGACACTTGCTACCTGTAATCATGATGTATGATATCAATCGCTGTTCTATCGGACTCCTCACGTGAGAGCATCAACACAATCCTCTGGTACAAGCACAAATGGATCGACGATGTTCTTTGTAATAATCATGGAAGGGTGGACCTTCTCCACCCGTTGAATGAAACCGATCCAAGGCATTTCCTTTAAGCATACCGCTCCAACGTGCAATGCTATGTGCCAGCACACCGCAAGAACCTTGGAGGGCATCATTGTCATGCACAGCTCCATCAATGTGGTACATTCTTCGCAAAAACACAATGCGAGCCGCAAACACATGCAATGCTATTCTCGCTCCGATGTGTTGCACCTTGCCTTCCTTCTGTTGAGATTGGAAGCACGACGTCTTCAATACATGGTATCTGGACAGAGGACTTGAGAGTACATACTTTGGCATCGCAAAATCGGGTACGGACCGTCCCTTTCCCAATTGTATGCGTGCTTCGTAATGGGGCTTGTTGGAAGGGCAAGTGGACTGTCCGATGGAAAGTCTGGATTCAATGTAGAAGCAACGAGACTTGCTCTAGTACTTCCAAGACTTTGTGCACAGCCCTTCAGAAGTACCATGAAGCCCAAGGCCAGAGGCTACCTGCTTTGAAAGGATACTTCTATCGAATGGTTTTGTGCACAGTGTTTCAGAGGTCAAGTCCAGGGCACTCGTAACTGTTTTACAATTTGCATGGCACCAGCAGCCCCAACCATTTCGTAACGCTTTTGGGGCACCGCCCCTCGACTATCCAATGCACTCCACTTGCATGCTGCAAGACAACTATGCTGAAGCTGTGCCGATCCGATCAAGCTCGATCCTACTTCCCACCAACATGTCGGCGTATAACAATGCCCCATTCATGCGCACCTTTCGTCTTGTTGTACTTTTGTTGGTAACCAAGATACTTGTTAATGATTTGATTCGAATCGTGAACCACTGTTCAGAAGCATCAGTGCACTTTTGCATGCATGGAGGGCTTTGCGTATAGTTGTGCATACAGCGCTGCCTCTGTCCTGGGCTGAACATGGATCTTGTCCAAAGCAGAGACTTCCACGGGGCCGAAGATCCACGCACACCAAGTGTGGGTAAGGACATGCTTTCCATGACCATCAACAACCTGTTCCACCAGCATTGCATCTGAGGCGGCAACAAATAGGGCATCGCACAAGCTGCACTGAATCGCCCATCGCAAGGTGCGTTCCAGGCCAGAATTATTTGTTCCGTTTTACCGATTTCACATTGACTCACCCCAGGTGACAGGAGCCTGGCATCCAGTTGTGCCCAGCAGCCTGGGTGTTTCTGGCTGCTTCCATTTTGCTGTATTTAGAAGGTTGTATCAGGCCTAGAGGAAGCCATTCAGGCCGATTGCTGAGAATCTTCCGAGGTCTTCGTCTGTGCAGCAGCAGCAGTCCTTGTCAATTCGACGATTCTGTCTTTGATGGCCTTCCGATCTTCCGCTGGTTCCAAGAACGGCAATCGCACGCGTCGAGTGGCTCCTTCTTGGGTGATCTGCACGTCCATGCCGAGGCGGTCCAAGGCGACGATCTTCGCCGATTCGGCCTCTAGCTCGCAGAAGTGTCGGATGCACAGGATGGTCTGCGCTTCGTGGTCATCGTTCATGTGCTTGGCGACCGGTCCGGTGAATTGGGCGACGGGATCAGGCATGGCATCTGCGTACTCTTCTTCTCGCGCGGTTCCAGCACGTGCGAATCCTCCCACGTACCTCGCCTGCAACACTCGTTCCATGCGATGCGGTTGGAAGTCTCCGAATTCGATCCAGAACGCCTCCGGATGCGCTTGGACGAACGCTTCTCGGATGCGTCGCACCTCTTGGCCGTCTTCGACGCGCTTGACGGGTCCGATCAGCGTGACACGTGCGTCTTCTGCGCTGCCGAGACCCGCCGCCACGGTGAAGGAAGCCTTTTCGTCCAGGTGGAGGTCGCGCGTGTGCTTCGAAAGCGTGCTGAGGAACATCAGCGGCCTACCTTTTTCATCGTCTGCATACGCCACCACGCTTCCCACTGGAAATCCGCTTGGTTCGGATGCGCTGATCGTGCTCAACACGCCGAAGGTGTGGTTTCGAACGATGGTGCGGCACTCTTCGGCGACGGTGGGTCGCGTGGTTTTCTCTTTCGAAGGAACGGTCCCACTGCTCTCTGCTGCGGAGCTCATGGTGGTCCTGGCGCACCTTCGGGCTCCTTTCCAACGCAAAGCGCGCACCGCCATGTCCGACGACCTGCCACAGGTCGCGTGTGCACTTGTGTGACGCCACGTGGCCAGGTGGACCCCAAAGGAGTCCTGTCCTCCATTGCAGGACCCGGACGAGGAAATGCAGGTTCATGCGAGGGATGCGGCGTTGCGAGCTGCGAATTTGGAAAGATAAGAAGAGAATCGTGGGTGTCCACAGCTGGAAACAACAGAAATGAGGTAGAATCGGAGCGCCTCACAGCCCGTTGGAGGGCAGCCTTCTTACAACACTAAGGGATCCATTTATGTGATTGTCCTGGCCAACCCACCACTTTACAGAGTGGGCACACGATCTCCATCGCCCAAAATCGTGAGAAGGTTGTAGCCGAAGGGATCGGCGACGTGCTGAGACCAGTTGGCATAGGGACCCTCACCAGTCACGAGTGCTTGCACTGCAAAACCCAGCATGGCCACCATAGCCAGACGTCCGTTCTTGATCTCCTTGACTTTGAGCTCAGCAGCCACATCGGGATCAGATGCGAGGTTGAAAGGATCCAATGGACCTCCTGGGTACAGAGGATCGGCTCCGTCAAATGCAGAAGAGTCGAACTTGCCGAAACCCGGAGAGTACCCGGCTGGTCCCGTTCCACTGCGGCGGAAGTTCTCTACAGCCCCCATCAGAGCCACCTCGACAGCAATCACAGCGATCAAGGGCAGCTTGTTGTCGACAATCCCGAACGGCACAGCAAAGTAATTAAGGGTACCACCGTTCAACATGGCTGCACCGGTTTCGAACCAGGTCGCTCCCTTGATGTCTGCGCCGTTGGCGGCAAGACCTTCGGGGATGATGCAACCAGCAGCTCCAAGCATGGCCCAACGTGCATGGATCACTTCGTAGGCTTGGTATTTGTCCACGCCACCGTCCTTGCCGAGGCCGAGGGGATCGTATCCGTAGTCTCCTGGGAGTTCTCCGTTGAGGTACTCGGGCACGTCGCTGGGATCCAGCAGGCCACCAGGCAAGAACAGCTGACGATCAGGACCGTAGTACTTGGCGAAGTTGAAGGTGTCTTCCTTTCCCAACCATCCTGCTTTCTTGGAGGAGGTGGTCTTGGTGGGTGCCTTCTTTCCCGTCTTGCGAGCTTCGACGCAGACCGCAGTGCGGGCGGTGTGCTTGGATGCCGTGCGTTGCGTCACAGCACCTCCGAGGAATCCGCTGCGTGCCATCGTGTTGCAGGCCATGGCGAGAAGAGAGGATGGACGACGGCGGCGGACGAAGCGTGCGCTCTTGCTTCTGACTCGTCGGTGCAGCACTGGACCACCTCGTGGGATCGTCCCATCTTCGGTCAAGCCCCCCTCGAACGTAGGGCGGACGCGTACCCGTACCGCTGTGGATAGATGTCCTCGTCAGGGACGGTCCCAGTTCGAGAAATCATTCGACTCGTCTTTCGGTCCGATTCTGGTTGGAGGGCATGGCTTGCAGAGGCGGCCTCCCCTGGGAAATCCGGCCCAAGGGTTTCGACCAATCAGGACGCGTCTTCCCCATCTGTTCCTCCACCCTCCATTCTCGGTCCGACGGGTTGGTAGATCTTGGATGGAAGGAACGAGGTCCACCCACTTGGTCGACGATGGATGGATACGAACCCAAGCCATGGCGAACGAACCGAGATGAAACCGTCCACGAGACTCGATCGGAAGGACGGAATAACGCAACCCACGAGGGTGGAGACGTACATGGACGAAAGAAGACATCGACGGAAGATGGAACACGCGCCAGAGACACGCCGCTTCGTGGCAAGGACGAGAAGGAATCCATCGTGGACGAAACGCAATCGTACGAGTCGACACCAATTCCCGACCCGTACATCCTCGACAGAGCACCAAGTGGACGTCCGCACCAAGTCAAGCCCAATCCGTGGCAAACGTCCAATGCCGAAAAGTGAGTCGAACTCCCCCACTCCCCAACGATGGCAATGGAGTGTATGTGGTGATTGCTCTTTGCCATGATCCAAAAATTCCCAAGTGCCAACGATTCCTTGTGCCTTGTTCCAACTTGGCACGCGTGGCGCTTAGACGCGTTTGTACGCTTCGTTTATGTCGAGACACATCCGCTCCCGGAACGCGGGAGTCCGAAGAAGAAGGGCATGTCTTTGGATCCGCAAATAATCCATGTCATGAATACATTGCTTCAACATTTGTCTTCTTCGACGTCTACTCCATGTCCTTTCGTCGGTTCTTCAAGTGGAAGCGATTGGAAACCGAGTGCAACTCTTCTACGTGAACAAACCTACTACCCTGGCCTCCACGCGTTGACCGTGTGCGCGACCTTTCCTTGTCCATGTTGTAACAAGAGGAAAACACCCCAAGTCGTTCCTTTGCAAGCGATGCCACGGGGCTTTGGAACTGTTTGGAGCATCACACCAATGCCTCGATGGAACATTCGCATGGGGAGGGTTGGCCATTTCGTGCCTTTGTGTACTACCACTCCTCGATTGGACCACTCGCACCAACGTTGCTTCCACAAGCGGGTGGTGGCCAAATTTACGCGCTTGAACCAATGAATCAACGATCGAGAATGCGATTGGCCGAGTTCGAACTCGTCCCGATTTTCGCTCGGGCCTTTTCAAGGGCAATCGATGTCGAAGTATTTGTTATCTTTGGCAATCCTACTAGCAAAACGTTGGGGACGGCCCTTGTTAGGAACCATCCTCCTAGCATGGTTCCCCATCCATTGAACCCCTACAATGGATGGTTAGTCCCCAAAGGGAAGTGGTACTTAACCTCTACCCCACACACTTTGTTATTAAGTTGATCTTGACCTCGAAGGGAGAGCCGCCTCCCAAGCGCCTCCTCCACCTCCGAGGCAACTTCCTCCGCACCGGCAGAGTTCAAGAGCAAGGAGCTTCGCTCCTAACAGCCCTCTAACAATGGGTTGACCCTTCTCCCCGTTCGTTTGTCTGTTCTTGCGTTGAAGAAACAGGTTGCGCGGGTGGATTTTCCGGGACAATGGGTGTCACGTTCGCGGATATCGAGCAACACCACATGCTCGTTGGCAATGGGTGTCCGTGAAAGATATGCGTCGCGTCAACGGGACTTGCAACATCGTTGATGACGTACCTCGTGGCATTGTGGTTTCTTCGAAGGGGGGCGATGCGATGGTCGTATCCAATATTCGAGCCCTTCGTTCGCACCCTCTATTTCGATTCGGATCGCAACCACCTTGTTTGGGAAGTCGAATGGACGCGTCTTTCGTTGGTTCTCGTTCTCTTTTCTTCGCGTGCTTTGTTCGTGGGTCCTCCGACGGATCCATTCTTCGCGCGGTGTTGGCAGGAGGCGTGTTGTTTGCACGGATTGCACGTGGTCATGGTCCCGATTCGACGCTTCGTCCATTGGAGGCCCTTCTATCTATCATCTTCCTTCCTCACGACGTGGGATGGGATGGTTGGTTCCCACGGTTCGTGCCTTGGGTTCGTGTTTCGTGTGCGACGTCTCCCATCCACCCGTTGGAACCGATCTCGTGCCACCCCCTGGTACGGGCATCCGAACCCCCTTGGGATCTTTTCCTCGCATTCTCTCGGTTCGATTCGAAAGGGGGGTCGATATCCCATGGGGTGGGGGCAGGGGGGTTCCACCACCCGTTCGAGCGGGAGGTGGTCGTGGCGACGTGCGCACAGGCGCCAACACACGTGGACGTGTGCACATGCACGTGCGAAGCAAGGCCATGGCGTGGGATGGGATGGGATGGGCGAAACAGAACAATGGAAGGGTCGCACGACCGAGATGCGTGCGAGGAAGAGTCCCTGCGTCCCACGCCCAAACACGTGCACGTGACCCGTGGGAACACCCACGCGTCGCCATGGCCGTGCAAAGCCCGCTGCTGCGTCCCACGAACGGGAAGGCGTGTCCGAAGCCGAAAGAAGCGCTCGAAGTGCGCGGTGGGTCCGTGCTGGAAGGACACGCGCGGATCTCAGGAGCCAAGAACTCCGCCTTGGCCGTCTTGGCAGGCACGTTGCTGTGCGGAACCACCTCCGTGCTGCGGATGGTGCCCGAACTGCGAGACATACGAAGGATGTGCGACGTGCTGGAATCCATCGGAGCCAAGGTGGAAATCCAAGTCGACGACAGAAGGACCGGTGGAGGTGCGTCGCTCATCGTAGACGCCAGCCGCATCCACAACCCTGCGCCGGCAGAAGACGCCGTGAGGTCGCTCCGTGCGTCCTTCTTCGTGCTCGGACCGCTCTTGGCGAGGTTGAAAGAAGCCGTCGTCCCTCTCCCAGGTGGATGCGACATCGGAGCCAGGCCCGTGGATCTCCACGTCCGTGGCTTGGAGGCGTTGGGCGCGCAAATCGAAATCAAACATGGTTGCGTCCATGCGACCACCAGGGGACTCGTAGGGGCCAAGATTTACTTGGACTATCCCAGCGTCGGAGCCACGGAAACCTTGATGATGGCTGCCGCTCTGGCGGATGGAGAAACCACCATAGAGAACGTGGCCCAGGAACCTGAAGTGGTGGATCTCGCCAACTACCTGGTGTCCATGGGCGCTTGCGTGCGTGGCGCAGGGACCAATTCCATCACCATCAACGGGGTGAAGAAGCTGCACGAGACGGAATTCACCGTCATTCCGGATAGGATTGAAGCCGGCACATTTCTGGTGGCCGGGGCCATCACGCACTCATCCATCACCCTTTCACCCGTGATCCCACGCCACCTCACTGCGGTCATTGCAAAGCTGCACAGCATTGGATGCAAAGTGAGCCTCGAGGGTCCCGATTGTGTGAGGCTGACACCTGCGGAGATACTTCGTCCTGCCGACATCACCACCATGCCTTTTCCGGGCTTTCCCACAGACATGCAGCCGCAATTCATGGCATTGCTTACGCAATCCAATGGAACCAGCGTGGTCAGGGAAACCGTCTTTGAGAATCGTATGAAACACGTGCAAGAACTGCAGCGTCTTGGAGCACACATTAAGTTATCTGGGAGTCAAGCGACCGTGGACGGGGGTTGTCACGATCCGGCGACCCTGTTGGAGCGTCACGCCGCTGTGATCGAGGTCACGGGACGTAGGGATGTTGGTGCATTGTCTTTATCGGGTACGCACGTGAAGGCGTCGGACTTGCGTGCGGGGGCGGCACTGCTCCTGGCGGGACTTGCCGCAGAAGGGACGACGACGATCGAGGGTCTTCATCACATGGACAGAGGTTACGAGAGGTTGGATGAGAAGCTTTGTCGGTTGGGAGCAGATGTCCGTCGCGTTGTTCTTCCTGATTCTTGAAGCAGCGCTGGAATCCTTCCCCACCTGTTCACCAGAAGTACGGCCGAGCGCCGTTGACGTGCCGCAGTTGCGCGCGTATGCGGTAGGTATCAGCATGGTTTGCATTCTTTGCCATCACGGGACGACTTGTCCACGTGGGTGTCTATTCTTTTGCGGTTTTCATCGACGGGAGGCGTCGCCTCCCACGGTCGATCCAACTTGCGATTCATGGATCCCCCGCGTCCATCCTGTTGGAATGTTCATTGTTCCGGACTTGGCCTTTCCCATCGACCTGTGCTTTTCACATCCCGTCCTGGTTCGCCATGGATCCCATCCCTTGCAACACACGTTGGTGCCACAGTCTCGCCTTGTTGATCCTGGTCGGTCGGCGAACGTCCGAAACGTAGAGAACGAAGCGTTTTGGCGCCATTTCTCGCACGTGTCGCGGCGTGGGACGAACGTCGCGGGTGCGTGGACGTGGACGCGTGGCACACGCGGCTGGGAAGGCGGTGTAGCGTGGACGGATCGAATCGACGATCACGCATGAAGAAGGAACAGCCGCAAGATCGCAGGAGCAAAGTCGTGGCCGTGTTGAGGTCGGCTTCGCCATGTAGCTATCGTACGCTCACGCACCAAGCGCAGAGGTTGCTGGGTTCGATGTGCGGAGAAGAGCAGCTGCAACAAATCCTGCAAGAAGTCGTGGAAGAACGGATGATGCTCTGCAGCACGTCGCAAGGACAGCCCGACGTGCTGGTGGCCAAGGCGTCGAAAATCGCACGGGATCTCTACTACGTCCCACAAGCTGGAAAAGCAGCGCGCTTGAATTGGGCGGATGGAAGCTGCTCCGATACGGTCGACGTGCCGGAAGCGTACACGAAATTGCTGCGATCCGACCTGGAAGAGGCACGCACGAAGCTGCAAGCCTTGATGGACAAGTATGCCCAAGACTTTCCCGATGCAGTGGCGGTGGTGTTTCAAGACGTGCGCACGCGCGCGGGGCTGGTGATTTGCGTCTACAAGCTGAAGAAAAATCCGAGGCAAATGGTGTGCTCCAGCTGGAAGAGCGTGTGGAACGTTCGCCTGGGTGAGGACGGGACCACGGGCAGGTTGACGGGCACGGTGGAGAACGACGTGTTCCATTTCGAGGATTGCGAGATACGGCATCAATGCACATTGGACTATTCCAGAGACCTTCACTTCCAGTCCACGGAGGAACTGGTGTCTGGCACCCATGCAGCCATCGTGGATTTCGAGGATGCGCACGCCTCCAAATCGGAGTCGCTCCTCTCGAGCACGTTCCTGGACGTGCTGCAATCGTTGCGGCGTACGTTGCCCATTGGCAAGCAGAAGTTCGAATGGGACGTGCACTGCGACCCCATCAATAAATGAGCGCATCGATGGCCTCGGCTCGTTACCTTGGACCGGGCATCTGCCAGGTCCATCCTTGGAGGAGACCAGCCCGTGGAACCGTCCGGTGATATTTCAGCTGCGCGTGGATCGATGGCACGGACGATGCGCTTGCGTGGTCGGTCGGTTGACGGGCGTTTCCCGTTTGGATTGGCGTGCGTCTCATTCCTTTTCGATGCGGGTGTCTGCATCCAAGTGGAGGAATCCTGGTCGACCTTGTTCCACCCACCACGTCTTGAGTTTCTGCAGCTCTTCTTCGGTGGTGTGTTGATGCAAGCACGCGTTCATGTCGTTCAACTGGTTCCTGCACGCCCAGATGACCGACAAGGTGCGATGTTTGGTGCATTCCACGTACCGACGCACCACGTCGTCGCAACGTCGCAACGCACGCGCCTTCATCCGAGAACGCAGCTGCTCTTCCACTTTGGCCGGCACGTCCATCTCCTCGCACGTGGTTCGCGTGCGTCTCTTCTTCCCTTCGTCGATTCACGCGTCCGACGCACGCGCACGAGCCTCGCCGTCGCGTCGTTCGCCGCCGTTCTTCTCGTCTGCACCGCACCGACGCGTCCACGTCACGTCGACGTTCCAAGACGCGCCGGACGACGTGCTGCGTCCGTCGAAGGCGGAAGAGGTGGCGCACGATGCGCGCTTGGTGGATGTGGACGTGGACGTTTCGTGGTGCGCTTGTCGTCGACGAGGCGAGGCGTCGCAGGAGGTCGCGCATTTCGTCGTCGTTGTCGACGTCGTCGGCTGCATCGTTCACGTGTGGTTCTACGACGCGACCTGTAGCATGGAACGGCGGGAGACGTGCACGTACGTGCGTCGGATGGTCGTCGTCTTCGCACGTGCGTTGGGCGTTCGCAACAAGCCGAGGTGTGCGTTGTGTTTCGCCTGGTTCGCGTCGTGGACGGCATCCGACGGTGCGACTGGGACCGTCGACGTCGTGGATGCGTCGGACGAAGCTGCCATCGTTCCGAATCCGGCAATCCTCGACGTCGATCCATGCATCATGGGCGTTGCTTACGTCTGTTTCCTCTTCCAACGCGTGGTTGGATTCCATGCCTTTGTCATTTTCACTCCGTGTCGCATGCCCATTTCCCAAACGTCTGTGTTCCTCGTTGTCCTTCCCTCCCTTCCATGTCCGCACGTCCATGGAACCTTCCTGGTGTTCCACGTACGTGTAGATGCATGCGATGGCCACCATCACGTGGGAAAGAAGGTACGGTGCGTCGGCTACCACCCTGGACGTAGCAAAGTCGCCTCCACTGCCACCACCACCATGGATACCACCATCGGAGGCACGTTTGCGACATGTCCCGACGAGGATATGAGAGATGGTCTTGGTCCGTCCTCTTCGCCACGCGTGGATGGTCGGTGCAGGGATCGCACCCTCGGGGGTGTCGTTGTGGTATGGGGTCGCCCCGTCTGTGTTGGTGAGGGACAGGGAGAGAGAGACACAGAGAGGGGAACGAGGCGACGTGAATCGACTCCAACTGGAACCACATGCAGAGGAAAGGACAGGTGGACCACACAGGTGCAGAACCAGCACCAACCAAGCGACGAACAAACACGAGGTGGCAAAGGAAAGGGTGGGACGAGAAGCAACGGAACCACTGGATGGAAACCAGGAAGAGATGCAGGGAAACCTGCCGGGATGCACGTGGAAAGGACCAGAAAAAATGGACATGCAAAACACAGGTCATCGTGAACAAGGATGCACACTTGCTGGCCAACGAGGTGGGGGAAAGAAAAGTCGAACCTGACGCATACCCTCGAACGCGTGGCATCTGTCCCACCCCAAGGCTGACCGAACGCGCCCTTCCATCGCCTTCCATACCATGCAGGACATGCACGCCTCCCAGGACGAAACAAACTTCAAGGAGAAGGAGACGATCGGTAGCCCTACCATCGACAGCAACTGCTCCATCCAATCCAGTATTCGCGTGCCGGCACAGGCGTGCTCGCAACTCAAGGGCCAAACCAAGCTGCAGTTTAAAAAGAAGAAACAGAGATGGCCCCCTTCGTCCCACGACCGCCAAAAATGCAATGCTCCGCCCCCACCGCCCATGAGAATGTCTCGCACCTTCCCATCAACGAGAAAAGTCAGGCTCTCGCTGCTCCAATGGTGCTGTAGGTTGGAAGCGGTCATGCGGCACAAGCATATCTTCAAAGCTGACACCCTTGATCTGGCCGCAAGGATACACCACAGATTTTTGACGGAGATAGCAATCGCTCCTCCTTCCGGAGAGGGGAAAATTCCAACGGTTCAGGACCAGATTTACATTCTAGCAAGCTTGTGGATTGCAATCAAGCTTGTCGAAAGCCAATCCTTTGTTCCTGGGAGCTTTTTCATGGGAAAGGTTTCAGGTGTCCATCCAGAGCTCGTACGCCGCGCGGAAATGGCCATTGCCATGACGCTGCAATGGAACTTGGTGGACCCTTCCCCTGACCCCGGGTAGGATTCCACCCCAGGCGCGATCACTTGTTCTTTCTCACCAGCCTACGTTCGTTCGGATTCCTCTTGGCGGAATCCAGGCTGGCCAGGATACCTTTTGCGTGCCTGGGGGTCCGATCAGAAAGCCAGGTGTCCGGCCCAAAATCGCAGGCGAACACATCCTCCGTGGCCTTCTTCTTACGTGCAGATTGGGGGAGTCTTGCCAAGAGTACATCTTCCCGTAAAATGGGCTGCACATCGTGCCTCCCACCCTTTGGTTTCGGCAGCGAGTAGCGGGTCCCTCTAAGCTTGTGCCTCGCGACGTAGCCGTACTCCTCCTTCCCGCCCTCGACCAGGACCACTGGGACTTGCTCCAAGGTATCCTTGTTGCCGCACTTGGGACAGAAGATACGTGTCACTTCGCGAGTGGTAAAGTTGCAAGCAGAGCAGCGAAGCCCGTGCACGTGCAGCTCTCGAATCCTCCTGCCGTTGGGGGCGAGCAGGGGAAGTCCCATGTGCAGGAGTATGTTTTGCATGGGGAAATCAGCGGTGACACAAGCAACGGCAGGTTCGTCTCCCAACTCCTCAATCGTTCCTTTGACAGCTCCCTCTCTTGGAGGAGATGCAGATGCGTTTGCAGCGTCCACGTGAGGGGTGCTCTCTGGAACCTGGGTCTCTTCTCCTGGGGTTTGTGCACTTGTGCGGTGTTCCTCTCCCTGAGGCATTTGTGCTGTTTGAATCTTCGCCTCTTTGATTTGCAATGCCCTTAGGTCCCTCGCAGCTTGTTCCCTTGCCAGTCTTTCGGATTCCAACTTTTCCCATTCTTTCCTCTGCTTTCTCCTCCTGCGATTGGCGCTCACGGGTCTCTCCCATCCATCTTCTTTCTCCTTTTCCAGCATGAGTTTTCTGGAATTGGTCTGGGATCGTTTATCTTTCCTTGTGTTCGCTGCTGTTTCTTCTTTGCTAGGTTGGGTGTCCGTCGGTGGGAATGTGGCATTCATGTTTGCGTTGCTTTCTTGCCCATTCGGTGTTCCACCAAACTCTTCTTCTTCTTCTTCTTCTTCGCCCCAAGAATCGTCCTCATCGGGTTCCACCCATCCTGGAAGTTGTTTTCTGGGTTGGTTTCGTTCGGCTTTCGTGCTTTGTGGTTCGGTGTTGTGTTGTGTTGTCTGGTTGGCTTGGGAGAATCGGACGGAACCGGTTTGGTTTCGTTTCGTGTTCGCTTCGTAGGATTGGACCAAGTCCCAGGTGAGTGCGATGATTCTCGCATCGGCTCTGGAGATGGCACGCAAGTCTCCTGTCTTTTCGGCCCATCGTTCCACCACTTTCATGGCGGCGGCCGACGGTTCTCGGACCTCCAGCTGTTCGCCGAATTTCCTTGCGTTTTCATCCTTCAATTCTTCCACCACTTCTTGCACCGACACCATGCGATCTTCCGCTCGCTTCCATCCTCTCCATCCGTCGATGATGGCGTTTGCATCCACCACCAACGTCCGCGACGTCTGTTCGTGCGTCGATTCCATCGCCGTGTTCGTCGATCTTCTCCTGTCGTCGGATCCTCCTTCCTTCTCCTTCCTTTTCGCCTTTCGAATGTCCCCTTTCAAACCCGAACCACCTCCTTCTACGCCCTCCCTTTCGCCATCCGATCCCTCGTTCGATACCTCTCCCTCCCCTATCGATATCTTCCTCCATTCTCCATCGATGTCTTTTTGCCTTCGTGTTTCGCTTCCAGTCGCGCCTCGTCTGGTTTCGTCCTTTCAAAAACGAGGTTCGTTTCTTTTCAATCGGGTCCGTCTCCCAACTACGACCTCGGTTTCGAACGGGTTCGAAACCAAGACGGAGACGAAACCGAACCGACAGGAAGATCCACCGACGACGTCGGACGACATGGTGCGCATCGAAGAATGGATCCAAGAAGACGTGCACGTGGAAGCGAACGATGCCACAACACGTGCGTGGAAGACGGAGGAGGAGAAAGCCAAGGAAAAACCGTGCGAAGAGGGAGTGGGAGAGGTGGAAGACGTGCCCGTCGACCTGCAGACCGTGGTGAACAAAGAGAAAGGAAACGAAGCGTTTCGGAAGAGAAACTACCGATTGGCCGCAGAATGGTACACAAAATCCATTCGAGCGGCCGAAATAGACGACACTCAAGTGGAAAACAAAACCAAGTGGGACGCAACCTTGCGAACCAACCGTGCACAAGCCTACCTCAAGCTCGGACAGTTCCAAAACGCTTGGGAGGATTGCCAACAAGCAGTGAAAGGGGAACCAACGCATGCCAAAGCATACTACCACGGGGCCATGGCTTGCTTTCGTATGGAAAAATTCGAAGAAGCAAAGCAGTGGTTTCAAAAAGCAATGGAACTGCGGACAGAGGACATGCACACCACCCAGACCATGATGGACCGCTGCCAAGCTGAAATCAACAATCGGAAAGCTGCACAGCAAGTCAAAGAAACAGCGGCCATGCATCGGTCCATCCATGGAAAAGCAAAGATCGGAAAGAATGGAGTGCTCGAATCACCCTCCGACTTGCTTGTGATTGAAGAGGGAGTCCGCATGCTGGTGGATGACGAAGACGAAGGAGAAATCATGGCTGCCGATGACGTCCTGGAACTGCTCGAGTCGCTGCTCAACAAATCCGTGGAGAACAGGCAGTACTTCTCTGCTTGTAGCGGTTACATGGCAGTGATGCTGTACCTGAACGAAGCCTATGGCGAGGTTGCCTACAGGACGCTACGTGCTGCTTCCGGTGCTGGGCAAGATGGGGGGATATTCTGGCCTAACTCGTTTCTCGACCGCCTGGTCCATCTCTCCACTTCAGCAGGCGTACCCAGCAAAGTCCTCACTGTACTACTTCAGCTGCTTGAGCTGGCATGTAGGGACCCTCTGATAAGGACTGGAATGCTGACCTCCCAACCCCAAACCGATGTCGTTGATCCGCCGCTGAAGCACATCTTGGCAACCAGCCGGAAAGATGAGTTCTGTTCTGTGCTTTCCATCACTGGAGCGCGAGCTCTGGTCTTGTTGTTGAAGAACTTTGCGGAAGACTCTGCTTCCCGAAGTGCACTGCAAGTGCTGGAAGTTCACCCCCTGTTTCTTCTCGTGGAACTGTACGAGAGGGCCGAACACCTGGTGGGCTCTTTTGCCTCCAACGCAGGCCCATCACCGAAGGAAAGCGATTTTGAGAGCGTTGAGGAGTTCGTGGCTTTTGCTAAGAGCGAGCAAAAACGTCTGTATGATAAGCCCGTGGTATCTCTTCGCAAATCCATTCTACATACTCTGGCACTGCTGAGCAAGGACATGCAAATCCTTCAAGCAGACATGCTTGCACGGCGGACCAACCGTCACGGGAAGTCTCAGACAGTAGCAACTGCTCTAGTTGAAGACTTGTACAACATGTTGCAAAAACTCCAACAAGATTGTCCATTGAAAACGGCTCCTTTCCTTGGCATGGATGGGAAGCCACGGTCTTACGAACAAAGGCCCTATGCAGCTGACTATTTGCGCAACCCCACGGGGGACCTGCTCATGCAGTTGGAGGATGACGACGACGAATTGGAGGAAGCTTCAGGTGGGGCCGAAGGTGAGCTTACCAAGTTGACTCTGTTGGAGCACTGCTTGATTTGGTTGGGTTCGTGCACAGCTAGCAAGGGTGTCTGCCAGGCACTTCTGTCCAAGGGCGTTTTGGACTTGATGGAGGAATTCTGGAGGTTCGCCACTCCGAATGTTGTGAAGTTGGCCAAGGATGTCTGTGCAAAGTTCTGTCGTCATAGCGAGAAGGCGGTGCATGAACTTCTTGAACAGTCCAATGTAACTGCCACATCGGCCTTGCTGCAGGTCCAGGATGCACAACTCATTCATCGTGGTCTCCAGGCCCTCCTTCTAAACCTAAGCACTTGTTCAGGGGACGAATTTGCAGAGTGGTGCAGTCCAGGCGGCGGGCTGTTGGAAGTGATGCGTCTTCTTGGCAGCAATGGGATGGACCATGTGAAGCCGTCCAAGGATATGGACTCATCAGGCTTCCAGAAAGCAGCAGAAGATGTGTTCATCAGGACATTGGAACGTGCCAGAAGCTGTCAGAGTCTGCCCAGCAAGAAGTGTCCTCAAGGGGGTGGTTGGGACACAGTAGGCCCCACACTTGTTCTAGAACTTGAGGCCAAGATTTTGGGACTGGAATTGCCCTCTCCAGTTCCCACGAAGGTAAAAAGGTCTACAGCTGCAGGAAGGAGGGTTTCCTTTGATCGGCAGCCGCGAGAACCTCGGCCCTCAGTAGAAGTGCAGGGCAAGGTTGGCAGCAAGGGACAGAGACAGGACAAGGAAATCCAAGCGTCGGACGATAAACTGGTGAAAAAGGGGTTTTTTGGTGGGCGCACACGGCGATCTGGAAAGGGGGTTGTACAGGTCACTCGAACCAGGCAGGCCCTGGACCCAAAGCCTGCTGCAAAGCCCGTGGCCGTGGTCCATCCACAGGAAGGTGCCGTGCCGGCATGGCTGGAAGATGCTGGAAAGCCCAAGGCAGACCCAAAAGAAAGGGAGGATTACGACGAGGACGGTTTAAAAGTGGTGTACGACAGCGCCCCATCTCTTCCGGAGCGAGAGAAACGTCAAAAATGGGTGAGCATACCGCTGAAAAACAAGTTCCGCTGGACGCAGACTTCTGCTGAGCTCGTGGTGTACGTGAAGATGCCAGAAGGAACGAAAGGGAAAGAGGTGACGGTGAAGCTCACGCCCACACGTTTGACGGTCACCCTGGGTTGGTACGGCAAAGTGTTGGACGGTCCTTTGTCCCGGAGATGCAAAGCTTCGGAGTTCCAGTGGTCCTTCGATGGCAGCGAGGTCACCATCCTAATTCCCAAGGATGACACCTACTTTTGGCGGTGTTTGTTTGAGGGTGGGGAAGAAAAGTCCCATTACGAGGTTTTGAAGGAGCTGGTAAATGCTGACGAGCCCACGATACCCTACGATGAGTTGGACGACGATGCCAAGGAGCTTTTGGAAGAGCTCCGAGAGCGCCAGGAGCTGATCAATGAAGGCCTGATCGATCCGGAAACCTTTGACGATTTTCGTTGCGTCATCGGCGATGGGGACGGCGCCAAGTAGGTTTCGTCCAGTTGTTTCTGCTGGGTATTGGCGCCCGAGGATCACAAGGGTCTGGCTTGTAATATTTTCACCTCGTGCACGGGTCTATCTTTTCGATCGGTTTCTACGGCTCCCATCCTTTGCACCACTTCCATCCCCGAGCAGACCCGGCCGAAGATGGTGTGCTTGCCATCCAGGAAAGGTGTGGGTGCCAAAGTGATGAAGAACTGCGACGTACGTGTTTGCATTTCCAGGTCAGCTTTCCACTGTTCCAGGTGGAAGGGCACGTCTTCCATCCACGCATCCTCCGCACTCGTGCACGTACTTGGCTGCGGTTGGTGTTGGGCCCAGCGTTGGCCATGCTGAGTATCCCAGCACCTGTGTGTTTCAACGTGGCGGCGATCTCGTCCGCAAAGGTGCCGCCATAGATGCTCGTTCCACCACGTCCCGTGCCCGTCGGATCGCCGCCTTGGATCATGAAGTCGCGAATGATGCGGTGGAAGACCACGTTGTCGTAGTAGCCGCTTTTCGACAGCTCCAAGAAGTTCTCGCACGTCTTGGGCGCTTCGTTCACGTACAGCTCGACTGCAAACGTGCCCATGCTCGTCTTCAGCTCCACTTTCGGTGCGTCCATCCTGCTTGGCACCATACGCAATGGAAACGGTTTCCAGCTGCACCAACATGCAATTTCACCCACCAGATGCACAACACGTCTTCTGCACCCATCCAAGGGCACGGAGGTATCCCTCTGCAACTGTGGCTGTCGCAGAGCAGCGATCCGCACGGTTGACAGCAGAAGACGGACACGTGTTTGAAGGCGAGGACGAGCGATGCATTGGTTGTCGCGGATGATTGGCAGATGGACCACCTGGGCGTTGGGCATAGCAACCAACGGATCCAAGCGTCACCGGGTCGGAGGATGGATAGCAAAGGAAGCTAACAGGGCATGGACTTGGAGAACCGGACAATGCCAGACATACACAAAAGGCTTGTCCGTTCGTCTTCCCAGAAGTGGAGGTATTCTGCCAAAGCCAGGAATGCGATCGCCCTTCCAGGCGTCCACGCGCTTGGATTGCCCCTACGCGACATCAAGCCTTCCATCCATGAGAAAAATCGATAGGCCTGTTTCTTACAAACAGGTACGGTGTGTCTTGTTCCTGCTTTCCAAAAGGTGGACGCAGACACGCTCCGCATGCGTTCACGACGCTCGCGTACGGTCCTGCATTGGTGCATGGCCTGCAACCGAGGCAGGTCTCTTCTGTCTCGTGCCATGTCCAGCATGCAGGTTATGAACAAATGGAACCCTTTTCTGGGCAATATGGAAGGATGGACGGGTCCCATGCTTGCCTTGTCCAACATCCCATGGCATCCACGATGGTTTCTGCTGTGCACGTCACCGTCTGGTCTTCGGAGGGGACCCTCCGGCATGACAGCTGGGTGTCAGGCCAGGTTGAGGCTCACCACACCGGCGACGATGAGTGCCAAGGACGCCACTTTCTTCTTGGTGAGCTTTTCATGGAAGAGGGATGCTCCCAGCACGGCAGTGATGGCGGTTCCTGCACCGCTCCATACCGCATAGGCCACAGACACGTCCCATTGTTTCAAGGTGACGGAGAACAAGGCGAAGGAGATCCCGTAGAAGACGTACACGCCAACTGTGGGCCACGGACGCTTGAAACCGTCGCTGAGCTTCATGCACGTGGTGCCGCACACTTCGAAAAACACCGTGGCGAGCAACGTGGCCCACTTGGTAGCGACTGGAGGGAAGTACGGCGGCACGGCACCGGAAGGAAACGCTCTGGCTCGCACGTTGCGCCTCACGATTCCAGCACGTCGTCCTTGGTGCGTTCGACGCACCTGCCACGACGCGCGACGCATCGCAGACGTGTCGGCATGCGCGTCTTCGACGTGCGAATGTTCGTGTGGTGGCGAAGATGGACGTGGACGGACCCAATGGCCTGGATGGCCTAGGTGGGGCAAATCCCATTACTTGGCCTTGGGACGCAACACCAAGTACAACGCAGGGCCCAGGAGGGGTGCACAGCACAGCGGCACCAACCAACGGTCGCGGCCGCGCCAATTGCGAGCGCGGGCGTCGTGGTCGATCCAAAACGGCGCCAAGGACGTGAGTGTGAGGAAATCCAAGGTCATGACGTGCGTGAACTTGCTGGCGTTGAACAGGGCGAAGAGTTCCAACCAACCATCCGCACCCGCGCTGGCCGCCAATCCCACGCAACCCAACACAGACAGCAACGTGTACCAGGCGAAGAACGGCGTTTCCAACAACCGTGGGATCCAGCCGGCTGGTCCCTGCGCCTTCAAATCTTCCAACAATGGCGGGCCCTGCGCTTCCTGGGACGCGGGTGTCCACAGTGCTAGGAAAGGTAGCAATGCAAATGCACCAAAGGCCACCGAACCTGTCAAGAAAGGCCATGCCGGAACGCCATTTCCACTCCTCCCTTTGGGCACAATCAGTGCCGCATAGATGCCTGGCCAGGTGCCCATCACGAAGAAGAGGGCCGTGAAAACGCGGTTGATCGACATTTCTGGACTGTCTCCCAGTCGCAGCAGACTCTTCAGCATCTCCAGATCCAGCTGCGGCGTGTAATTGGGCGCTATCCATGAGGCGTAGGCCACCAGTCCTGCCCACAGCGCTCCGTTCAGCACGTTCCCCGCGACCTCCAGTTTCCCTCGGGACGCTTTCGCCTCCACCTTACGCCTCTGCACCCTACAGACCGGCCTTTGCCTTGCGAATCTGGCCGTTTTACATCGAGCGGACGCGCCATTCGCGTGTGCGACGCGTTGCGCCACGTCCATGCCGCACGCCACCGTCGGTCTCGCTTGTAAGAACCCGTATCGATCGAGAAAACGTCTCCCAATCACCGAACCGAATTGACCCGTCTTCCATATGGATCGACAAGGGGAAAAAGGGTTCGTCTCCAATGAAGACTGCTCAATGGACGTGCATGGACAAGCGGGAGCTTGCCAATGGCAAGGAGGGTGTGATCCATCCGAAGGAAGGTCCACGTGGCACGTGCATGGATACAATGCTCGCATGTCGAAGGAAACACAAGCGAATGCGTGCGATTGGGACGCGATAGTCACGATAGAGACTCGAAAGTGCACACAACGATGCAACGGTCTCTTGGGCAAACAAGGACAAGAGATCAAGCATCCGTCACAAATGCAAGGAAGTGCCCACATCAAGGATCGCAATGATGGGGACCTATAGAAAGCCTCACATGACACGCCGCATTCTTCGGTGCATGGCGATCATGATGGCAAGCCAGAAGTCAAGGAGGAGTACAACGCGTCGTTTCGCTTTGGTACATCCCCTTCAAGCACCGCCTAGCAATGCAAGGAGACAATCATCCCGCCAAGGATTGGGCGTGCTAGCGATTCGAAAAGTTGCAAGTATCTCTCAACATCAACCCTGTTGCGTTATTCCAAAGGCTTGTCATCGAGTTTCGATTGGTTTTAGCCACCAACTCGACCATCGAAAAACTCTCTTGTTGCATCAACTTGCTTCTACTCCAATGATACGTCCATTGTTTCAAACCTAACGCACCAAGCATGCTTGCCGTTTCTCTTTCGAGACTTTCCATCGAGGAGCGATGCGGATGGACCTTTTCATTTCTGTAGGCGGTGGAACATCCTTTCGGCTCACCAAAGAGTGTTCCATGAAACCATAGTGCCACGTGCATCGAGGTTGGTGATCCTCCCATGCGCACCCAATTGATTTTTTTTTCGCGTGGTCTTTCGACCCGCGGTGCACGAAACCGGCCTTGTGCGCCACCTTGTTCCACGCCTCGCCCACACCGTCGCCTTCCCCTCCTCCCAACCTCCACGAATATTCGCCATGGATTCTCCCGTGGCGGGAAAGCCTCGCTTGCGTGGCAAGGGTGCATCTGTACCGTCCCAACGAGCATGGTACGGGTTCGTGAGAGTGGTGTGTCTGAAAAAGGGGTGTATCTGCGGGGAAGGGCTGCATCGAGGGGCACCGCCTGCACCAGTCGCCAACCCTGGTCCGACCGTGGCACGTGGATGGCATGGCTGCACCGCGATTGCTGTTCGGCGGTGCGATGTCGACGGTCCTGCCGGCGCGACTGGGCGACGTCAGCGACGTACGACCCGTGCCCGACCACCAGGAAGTGTTCGCAGACGCGGAGAGGGACCAGTCCGTGATCGTGGAGCTGTTGGAGTCCCAAGACGCCAAGGACGAACAAGCCCTGCAAGTCTTCTTTCAAGACCTCGTGGAACTCAACGGTGGAACGCAAGCGAGAGTGGACCACGTCGAAAAGCTACAAAGCGTGCCCAACCTCCCGGAAGCAGCCTACACGGGCGTGCTAGAAGGACACATGGTCGCTGCCAAGCACAACGAAGGACCTGCCGCGGCCAACCGCGTGCACTTGCTCCTCGCGCTTGTCAGGCTGCCGAAAGCGAAGACGGACGTCCTGATCACCCTGAACACACCCTTGGAAATCAGCATGAACAGCAGCAGCGCCGCAGCCACCAACGGGCACTTGCCCACGGCAGATACTGCGGTGGAAGAGGCGAGGAGAATTGTGGTGCAAGCAATCGACACGTTGCAGGTGTCGGACTGGGGACTCTTCGGCCCGTGAAGCACGTATGCAAGTAAAAGCAATCGCCGCAAACGTATTCCAGCAAACGGAACGATCGAATAAGAGGTGTGCCTGTGTTTGTAACTTGAATAGGATGCACTGCTTCCCGTTGCCATGCAAGGACGGTTGGAACCACAGCCTCAAGAGCATGATCGAGGTAGCGGTTCATGTAGGTGTTCTTGTTTCTTTTTGGTTGGAAAAGGGGAGAGAGGTCGTTGTGGTTGTCCTTTGCAGGACATGCCTTACGAGGATGTGGAGGGCGAGGAACCGCCGATGCCTGGCTGTCCTGTGCATCTCTGGTCGTCCCCGTTTAGCCGGTTTTGTGTTGAGTCTCCAAGCTAGGACGTGTGGAAGTTTTCGTGGACGACGGGGTGATTGGTGGTTTTGTTGAGAACAAGTGTGAAGTGCTGTCGATACCCGTTTTGGGATGCGGTGCGCTTGGGTTTCGGGGGAAGGTCTTTGCCTTCCTGCTGGCAAGGACGGGTACCTGTGGGGCGCGTCGCTACGGTTCTCCTTCGTGAGCACCCGTCGTCCTATGACGTCTTTTCCTGTGGAATGCAGTCCTTTGCGCACGTGCATGTTCCTGCACGCGTTTTTTTTGGGGCGAGTGTCTACTGCTATGTGTTGGTTCAGCGTTTGGGCTGGACAGCTTTCCAACTCTTCCCTTCGAACCTTGGGACGTTCTTTTCCCTTTCGATCGATCGATGGGTGGGGTTCGCAAACGCCCTTTTCCTCGCACCGCACGGTCGCACGTCGACGAATTTCCCTGATCCTTCTCCTTCCATGCACCTCCGTTTCGACCGCGTGTCGACGAGGATCTCTCTTTCTCTCTCCCTCCCTCGGGTCTGCGAGACCGAAACGGGGGTCGAATACGCTCCTTCCCCGGTCCTTCCTCCCCGCGCTTTTCCTCTGCGCTACCAACCCAAAAGGGACGAAACATTCGGTTTCTTTTCCTCATCGGAGGGGAAGGACGGTCTCGGTACCTTCGAGGACGTTTCGGATCGATGGACCCCGTTCGTCCGGTGGGGGAGGGTTGGGGGAGGAAGAAGCGAGACCAGATCCCCTGGTGGAGCAGATCCGCACCCCTCGCCACCGAAGATCTTGCCTCGACGTACCACGCATCCGAGACCGAAATAGGTCTTGGAAAAAGAGGGAGAGAAGGGGGCATCAGGAGACGAGACCCGTGGAGGATCGTCATCGGATGGAAGGGGAGCTGATCTTCTCTTCCACCCGCCCAGGGGCGGGCGTTCCGAAGCGAAATTCCTCCATCGATCGTGCTCGTTTGAATCCTTTCGATCGACCTTTTCTTCGAATGGTTTCCACGGATCGTCCGTTGCCCGTCGAGGCAGGTCGCCATCGCTTGCACCGAATTCGTTCCCTTTCGATGGGAAAGTTTGTTTCCAATCGAACCCGAAAGGCGTTCCTTTCAACCCCTTGGGTTTGAAAGGATCCAAAGGAGCACGACGCGAACGGACCGAAGCGCACGCGCATCTCGTGCACGTGCAACACGCCACGTGCCACGTGCATCGTCGCAGGCAGACGAAGGAGTGCAGCGTGGGTGGATTGGAACGGAAGAGACGGATCCTGGTGGTGGACGAAGAAACGACATGGCTTCGGCCGCACCGGCGTCGCGTGGTTCGAGCGAACCTTCTCGTCCCGTGGACGGGATGGTGCTCCTCGGCCAAACCACTGCCACGTCCGAAGGCAATCCGAGGAACGGAAACCTGTGGAACGCACCTCCAAGTGGTGGATATGCGATCGGACAAGCCATGGGAGGCCCCTCGCCGTCGTATGGGATGACAGGTCCACCCTCCGGAGACACCGCACCAGGTGGTGTGGCACACGGCGTTGCTGCACACATGGTCGGAGGTCCCGTGGATTACTACGCATCCGGAGGTGTCTATGATCCCTACTACGGATCCGTGGTCGCGTACAACCAACAAACCATGATGCAACCACACCACATGTTCACCAATGTCGCCCATGGACGCATGCCTCTTCCCTCCGAAATGGTCGAAGAAGAACCAGTGTATGTCAATGCCAAGCAGTACCATGGCATCCTGCGCAGGAGGCAAGCCAGAGCGAAAGCAGAGCAGGAAAACAAACTCATCAAGTCCAGGAAACCGTACCTGCACGAATCCAGGCACAAACATGCTGCCAGGAGGATGCGTGGACCGGGGGGAAGGTTCCTCAACGCGAAAGAACTGGAAGAGCTCCAGAGGAAACAAGAGCAGGAAAGCAAGCTCACGGACACAAACTCGGAGCAAGAAGAACAAGAAGAGGGAACGAATCATACTTGGGAAGATGGCAAGAGATGTAGAGACGAAGAGGAAGGAGAGGAGGGGGCACTGAAAAAGGCCAAAGGTAGTACGGAGGACGGCGACCAAGGGGATCACACGCCCAACGAAGCAGACCAAGGCGGTGCATTTCAAGGGTTGGACGTCTAGGACCATTCAACCCAAAAGGGGTGCGCTGCACTTGAAATAAGCTGCATGCACGAAGATAGGCTCCAGTGAGGAGATGGAACAAGGAAAAACGACGAGCGAAGTTGGTGGTCCATCTATGCGGCGAGAAATCTGCAAGCATGCTGTGTAGGCACATCCCCATGATTTTTTACTGAACGGAACAAGCAAGTCAATGAATGTTACCTGTTTTTCATGGCTGAGCCTTTGCATCTGATGGTCTTCCTCTGACGGTCCCCGACCCCATGGTCTTGCCATTGGTCCCATTCTTTCCCGTCCACCTCCGTGACCACCTTGCCAAGCTTTGGCCAACAAAAAATCCAACGCGAGGGCATTGCAGGAGGGCACTTGGACATGCTGCATCCTTCAGTGGTGAGCCCCTTGATTCTGAAAGAGACTATGTGCCATGTCCTGTATCCTGCCGCAGGAGATCATTCTGCGATGGATTCAACTGATACAATAGTATTGCATGGATGATCCATGCGGCGCGTTTCCACAAGCCATCATTCCATTCCTCGAGACAGGGTTGAACTTTGGAGAAAAGCCATAGAGTATGTTGGAGGCCGATTCAGACCGTCTCTTGCGTTTCCAGAGCGCTTGGAGAATGCCTTCCTCGCCCCTCATGCTTCTTCTCCGTTCGCGACGCACTTTTTCGGACTGTTCCTTCTTTCCGCACCCATCAGGGTTTGCAGTAGACTCGTCTGGCAGGAACGGAATGGATTTGGAAGGGTCCGTTCTGTTCTTCCAGTGGTGGCACGATGCAAGCAGTGAGCTTTCCACCGTAGCAGCATCCGGTGTCGAGTCCAGTGGCGAATGGATGTTGTTGCAGCCCACGCACCGCATCGTGCCCGAAGAGGACGTGTTCGGGTCCTTTCCACAGGCTGGCCCACGGTTTGCTTCCATGCACCGGTCTTTCTCTCGCATGGAGTTTTCCTTCTTCGTCCATCACCACGTCACGCATGCGGCACAGATCTTTGGGCTTTTGTTGGCGAAGGTGCACGCCAGGCAATATGCCGCCGTGCACGAGCATGACGTTGTGAGACGGCACGCGCAAGGTGTGCGGCGCGTGTTTGAGATAGCTCCAATCTTCCTCGGAGAATCGTTGCAAATATTTCAGGCTGGACTTGAGTTTCTTTCCACGTTCCAACCAGGCTCGATGGGTGCGTATGGCGTTCACTTCGTGGTTTCCACGCACGGTGTGTGCGCCTAGCTTCCTCGCCAATCGCACTGCACCCACAGGATCTGGTCCTTTGGCCACGAGATCGCCGAGGAAGAGCACGACGTCCTGTTGTTTGCGGTAGTTGCAGGCGTCCAGCAAATCTTCCACTTCTCTCGGACAGCCGTGCACGTCGCCCACCACCAGCAACCGCCTGGCGTCCACGCCCACCAGCTTCGCGTGTATGGCCATGTCTCGGCGGTCGTGCTATTCGTCTTCCTTCGCCATGGCCACGCGGTTGTTCTTGAGATCCGTCGTCGTGCTTCCTTCCGATCGTTTCCAGTGGATGTAATCGTCACCAGCTGTCACCACACCACTCCACTCCACAAGAACACGTCGTGTTCACTTGCACCGAACTTCACGGTCCAAGGATGGAGATGCGGATGAATTGCTACCACCACATGCGCGATTGAAGCGTAGCAAGCATAAGGTCTCCTCGTTCGCACTTGCGCTTGCTCGCTCGACCGAATGCACCGTCGCATACTCTCGCTTTCGTCGGCTTGAAAAGTCCATGCAACCAATCCATGCAATCGGAGCATCGTCTTTGGTCACGAATGAGGAGCGTTCAAAGGCGACGGATTCCGGTTCACAGAGAAAGAAAATCATGGACATGGAAGTTGCATGGGAGATGGTGGGGATGAACACGCCACAATCTCTTCATGGAATTCGATGTACTGTCTGACACGAAGAACTGGGTGGTGGGTAGGTGTTCTCACTTGTATGGGACACATGGGCTTGCAACAAGAAGGAGAGCGTGAGATCTGTGTGGCACGATTCAAATGCATAGCCATTCCACCTTGGAACTACGTTGATTCCATTTTCGCATGGCAAGATGTAGAGGGGAATGGAACAAAGCACGATTCAAACGTAGCTTGTAAATTTCAATCGTTCTTCTCCCATGGCAAGGTGAAGTGGGAATCGAACAACGCATGTCTTTCCTTGCATGCCCTTTCTCGAAGAAACGGGGCCCAACTACGAGGAGGAACAAGTATGCAATGGCAAAGCGTGCGAAGATCGTTCGATGAAAGAGGAGAGCATAGGTAGACACTTGGTAGTCTTTGCAAGAAGGATTGTTTCCTTTGCTCATCTCTTCGCTTTGCATCTTCTTGGTGCACTTGCGGGCGATGCGGAAGTGCACTGAACGTGGAAACTGTTGACATGACGTTGGATGGAATGCATCGCATGCCGTGCAAGAGAACGCACAAGGAGCGTGCATCAGCGTTGCTCGTTGGAGTGCGATGCCCATTTCTTGTTGCATTTGACATGGAACGTGCCATCACGATGGTACGAGACGAGAGGAGATGACAATGTAGCATGATGCGAAACGCACTTGCGTTCATCGACGCAAGCGCACGCTTCGCTGCTGCCACGCATGATCGCACAAGCACGTCTTCGCACGTGGACCTTGCATCTGTTCGACGCCGTCCACGCGCACCTCTTCCTCTGCGACGTGTGCGTTTCGTGGTCCTTCGCACGCACGTGCCAAGCGACGTGGAACGCGCACGCTTGGCGCTTCCAACCACCTGCCACCTGCCGTCGCGTGTCTTGTCGTGCGACGTCGTCGTCTTTCGAAGCATTGCTGCGTCGCGCCATTACGCTTGAGATGCTAGGATGGATCGTCTCGCACGTGGTGGAAGGCGTGGTGCTTCCTCGCCAGAAGCGCACGTGTCATGGCGAAGTTGTCTGCGTTGGTGCTGCGCACGGCGTCGCGTGCGTTCGAGCTCTGCTGCGAACGCTTGAATCCGTCCTTGCCGATCTGCTTCCTCCTGCTGGTGGGCGTGATGTATGGCGCATGGATGAACACCGGATACGCGCTGTTGCAGCTGCAGGACGACGCAGAACAACGTTCCTGGCATCGATGGCTGGCACCTGGAAGCGTCACCTTGGTGCTCGTGGCGTTCGTCATGGCGTGCTTCGTCGATCCAGGCGTGCTCGAAAACACGCCGAGGAGCAAGGCGAAGCGCACACACGCATTCGACGGATTGCTGTACGTGCCTGGAAGATACTGCAGCACGTGCGAAGCGGAAAAACCAGCCAGGTCCAAACACTGCCGCGTGTGCAATCGATGTGTGGCCAGGTTCGATCACCACTGCGTGTGGCTCAACAGCTGCGTGGGAGAACGGAACATGAGATGGTTCCTGCTCTTCTTGACGTCCACGGTGTGCTTGTGTGCCTATGGTACTTGGCTCAGCATGGCACTCCTGATGCAAGAGGCCAACCGCGGCCAAACGATGGGCTGGAAAGATACATGGGCGTACCTCCTCAAGTGGCACAGCAGCATGGTCTCCATCGTGCTGTTTCTGTCCACGATTGGGTGTGTTCTGGCATGCTTCCTGGCCTATCAGGCAAGCCTCGTCTTCCGTAATCTTACCACAAACGAATCGCACAAAAGATATGCCATCCAACAGCAACTGGAAATAGAGAACAAGAAGATTCTGGATCAGAATAAAAGTCAGATGGAGTTGGGCCTGCCGTCGAACGAAGACCTTCTAGTGATGCCACCGCATGCCTATGACCGTGGCCTGATCAACAACCTCTGGGAAGCCATCTTCCCAGACGCACCACTGGTCGCACGCACTACCTCACATTGACACGACGTGTACATCCAACGCTGCCATTGGAATTGTGGCACAAAAATGCAGTTCCTTGGCAACCATTGAACATCCAAAGTGTGCATGCGCCATAGGAGAATGAAGCCGTTTTGGGCGCCTGTTCGTGCCTTTCTTTCCAAAGAAGGATTCCTCTGGTCCATTCGGAGAATGCCCCCAGGAAGAACATAAATTATTTTGCGCGGATGTGTAAGTCTAAGAGCCAGGTGCACGCACGTGCATGCAAAGTATGCTTGCTGAATCGTCGCAATTCCAAGGCATCCTTGGGCGTAAAATCCCCAAGCTCCAAAGCCTCTGATGCGGACCTTCCTTCATCATCCGGAGAAATTGTTTGATTTATGCAACACGTAAGTTGAGCAGCGGGTTGCAGCTCGTCCAATATGCGCATGTGAAACCTTCTTGAGCCTCAAGAAGGACAGCTTGCGATCCAACGCTCGTCGATGCATAGGTAATTCTTAGGAACGGGTGAATTTCGTATTCCATCCTCGTGCTTTGCAAGCCATTCATTCCTCTGCCATCGGCCGCGTTCCATCCAATCCATCTGATGAAGATGCTTGTTGGTCCAGAGGTGGACCGGTGTCAACAGGGCTTGCGTCATCGCGGTGTTGGATGCAGCGTTCCTTCGAATTCCACATCCAAATTGCATCCTCCAGTGTCGTCGGCGCACTTCGAGCTGCGATGGCGGCGGTCGAGGACGAGCGCAGGGACCTTCCGGAGCGCGTGTGGCGCACCGTGGAGTTCTGGCGGCGAGCTGGTGGGATCTACTTGGGATACAAGGTCCAACAGGCGCGCATGGCGGTGTTGGATCGGATGCGAAAGTCGCATCCACGAGCGCCTGAGCTCCATCTCGAGGATTGGGAACGACACCATCGACGTGCTGGTGCAGACATGTACCAGCTTTGCGTGGATCTGCGCGGCTTCTACGTCAAAGTCGGACAATTCTTGGGATCCAGGCCAGACTTCGTGCCCAAACCTGTGTGTGAAGAGCTGCGACAATTGCAGGACCGTGTGCCGCCAATGGGTGCGCTGGAGACCAGGAAAGTCATCGAAGAAGAAGTGGGACGTGGAAGAACCTTAGAAGACATCTTCGAATGGATCGATCTGGAACAACCCTTGGGATCTGCTTCGCTTGCACAGGTGCACAAAGCCCAACTCCGACCGCTCCTTCAGCAAAAGACTTACCGAGTGCGCAAGGGAGACACTGCATGCAGCATTGCAAAACGCCACCGCATGAACACAGAAGAACTGAGCCACCTGAATCCGGATATGAATCCTGCAGTGCTGCAAGAAGGACAGATGTTGAACGTGGCGGACCACGGCAATGCCAAACGCAAGGCGAATAAATGTGGTCGCACGGTAGCAGTGAAGGTGCAGTATCCTTCTGCAGAGGGCAAAATGCTGCAGGATCTGTCGAACCTGCGCAAGCTAGCCAAATTTTTGAGCCAAAGGGAAATAAACTTTGATCTGGTCTCTGCAGTGGACGAGCTACACAAGCAGATCAAGCTCGAGTTCGATTTTGAGAGGGAGGCCAAGATCATGGACCAAATACATCACAATCTGAGGGGGATTCGAAAGCAAGTCACCGTGCCTCATAGCATTGAAGGGCTTATTTCCCGCAGGGTGCTGGTCATGGATTTTGTCGACGGTTGCAGGCTGGACGAAATAAAGAGCAAGCTTGCAAACGTGTCTTGGCGGAAACGGCAGATTGCCAAAAGGCGGATCTTGTCCAACATATGCGAGGCATACGGGAAACAGATCCTTGAAACCGGACTCTTTCAAGCAGATGCCCATCCAGGAAACATCTTGGTGCGAAAAGGTGCACAAGTGGCACTGCTTGATTATGGGCAGTCCAAGCAACTGACTCCGGAGGAAAGGAAGGCGTTTGCAAGGCTGGTGTTATCAATGAATTCTCGAGATTATGAGACCATTGCCAGGGACTTGGAATCCATGGGGGTTGTCTTTGAGAAAGATGGCATGCCTCGCCTAAAGGCACGCGTGGCTCGGAACATGTTTGACACTAGAGGGGTCATAAACCCATTTTCAGAATCAAGCGAAATCAAGCAGAACGCCATCACCAAATTTCCATCTGACATGTTTTTCGTGATGCGTGTGATCCAGTTGATTCGAGGCTTGGCGTATGGCATGAAAATCTCCGATTTTTCCACAGCAAAGCAATGGCGTAAGTACGCAAAGAAAGCCTTGGCAGAGGACTGATTTTGATCGTCCAGCTTTGTCTGGCGTCCTCTTTCGCTGGAATCACGATGGGGAAGTCCAGGAAATGCTCTCCCCTTCCAATTGTTTCCTGCTTCAAGGGAAATACCGTTCATTGTCTTGTGGTTTCTGGAAGACCTAGAGCCAGGCATATTATTGCATAGCATCCAAGTTCCAATCAGGCTTGGGTTGCTTTGTTTTGGGGGCAATTGTCCCCTGAGTTGAAAATCGTCGATTTTGCCTGTCGTTGGTTTTCTTCCTACTTGTCATGGCACTTGGTAGGCTTGTTTGCTTTACGCTTTGCGACTGCAAACTTTATGGGGTAGGTTTTTCACGTATTTGCCAAGGCTGCATCCACACGCGGGAAGATAGTCCCTGGCCGTGGACGATTTGACCACTTGTGTGTCCGTGTGTTCATCTTTTTCCTACGGATGATGGTCGAAATCCCTATCTTCCATTTCCATGCTTGGTTCCTTCTGTTCCATTCGGCTTCCCCTCTCCCTGCTCGTGCACCTGAATGTCCCATCCTCCTTGGAACATGTCCTGTTCCTCTTGCTCGTCGGTTTCCCATCCCTCCTTCCATATTGGCATTGCATCCGTCCTGATTGGCTGGCGTAGGAGCGAGTACAGGTGTTGCTGCATCCAGGGTCAGTCATAGGAGATGGATGGATGAGATTGCAGTGACATGGTGATGCATCCATGTTGGATGAATGAACGGATGCGATTGTCGATGCATTCGGAAGGTCTCTCCGTCGCATGGACGGGTGCAGGTGTGTTGAACCTCCCAAGCTTGGGTTGTGAATGTTCGTGGTCCGGTCGGAGTGCTTCCTACCGGTGGCAGTGCCAACCCCACCGACCAGGAGAGAAGAAACTCTCTGGGTTGGGTAGGACGACCGACCGTGGCGGAACGAAGCGATTGGACGACGATGGCGACGGATGGAGGTGGACGTGTCGCATCCCACACGCGTGGGAAGGATCGCAGGAAAGGCGCAGGATGCGAGGCGGATGGAACGAAGGGAGAGGTGCACATCCGATGCACGAAGAGGAAGGTGCCGCAATGGACGGAAGATTGCGCGTCTGGTGTGGTGGCGTCCTTGGCCACCAAGCTGGTGCTGCAACCGTTCGACACCGCCAAAACGGTGATGCAAGCGGCAGAAGGCGCGCGGTACCGCACCTTGGGCGACTGCGTGGTGCGCTTGGCCCAAGCAAAAGGCGTAGGCTCGCTCTACCGCGGTCTGCCCGCCGCCATCGCCGCTTCTGCGCCTTCTTCGGCGGTGTTCTTCGCCACCTACGAATCGTTGAAGCGCCACTTGGGTGCTTCGAGCGCCACGCACACCCTCTTGGCGGCGTGCGGCGCCAACTTGGCCGCCAGCTTGCTTCGCGTGCCTCCAGAAGTGGTCAAGCAGCGCGTCCAGACCGGCCTACATCGCCATGCGTTGGACGCGGTGGCGTCCATCGCACGGGAAGACGGCGTGCGCGGCTTCTACCGCGGCTATGGCGCGCAGCTGGTGCGCGACATCCCGTACGCCATGGCCCAGTTCGGCACCTACGAAGCGCTGAAGCGTCGCGTGGACGCGTCGTCCGTCCCTTCGACGTCGCACGACGCCGCCGCGCGTCGCACGCGTCGCACCGGTCGACGTGCGCTGCACGCCTTGGGACGTGGCGCGTGCGCAGGTGCGGTGGCGTGCGTGATCACCACGCCCATGGACGTGGTCAAGACGCGCATGATGACCGCACGTGGGAAGATGGTGCATGGAAACGGCACGTGGAGGTCCACGGCCAAGCAAGTGTGGCGCGAAAGCGGTCCGCGTGGGTTCATGCGCGGCGTCACGCCGAGGTTGCTGTACAAGATGCCGTCGTCGGCCATCTTCCTCGTGGCGTACGAGATCGCAAGCCAATGCATACGAAAGTGGAACGAAATGGAACATCCACGTGCGTCGCAGCTCCCGCCGCGCACGACGAACGCACCTTGCACGTCCTGAAGGAACACGGTACATTCCACGCTTGGGTAGGTACGATGCAGAACAAGCACCGTGCGTCGCATGGACGCAGCACGACGGTCGTGCAAATCACGTCGGATGCGTCCGTCCGTCTGGCGTTTCCGCGCCTCCAACGCGCGCACGGACGTCCTTGGACACCACAAGCCGGACGTCTCCGACGTCGGAGGATCGCGACGAATCGGGCCTCGCGCCGTGCGAACGCGTCGACGCGTGCACGTGGCACGACGTTCGTCCATGTATCACGCTTTCGCGTCGGCCTTTTCCTTTCCATGGACGTCGTTCGCCGCTTCTTGTTGTTTCTTCAGCACTTCTCTTCGTATGGCGTTGTGCCTGGCGTACTGCGACGACGTGGGGTCAGTTCGACGTTCGCACGGCACGTGTTCGCGTGTTTCGTGCGTCGCATCCGTTCCACGCGTGTCTCTCTTTTCCGGTTCGTTCGCATGGTGGACGTTGCATTCGTCTGGTTGGTTTTTTCGTGTTGGTTTCGCACCTCTTTTCGGTGGTGCAAGCACTCGTAGTAATCTTCTCGCACGCGTGGGCATGTATCCAAGGCGTCTTGCGGTTCGTGGGTTCGCAAGCACTCCTGGTACGCCTTCCAGAACGGATAGCATCGTCCTTGTTGTCCGCCCAGTCCAAAACCAGACGCCATCGCCACCTACCACCACGTCCAAAACCACCGAACCACACATCTCTCTTCCTCTCACTCTCATTCTCACTTTCAACCCCAGTCAATCCCTCTCACCCTCACTCTCACACTCTCTCACAATCCCTCTCCATCTCCCTCACACACACTCTCTCTCTCAACCCCCCTCACCCTCCTTCTCTCTCTCACACTCTCACTCCGTCTGTGTCCATGGCTGTGCCTGTGGAGCAGACACACCCACACCCAGGTCCGAGGATGGAGGGTGCAAGAGGGGGTTGGGGGAGGGGTGTATCTGCTGGAAGGGGTGTGTCTGTGGGAGGAGAGGTCGGTGGGAGGGATCGACGACTGCGAACGATGGATGGCGGTGCGAGGATGCGACGTGGCGTGGTGATGCAAGGGAAGAAGAAAGGAAGAGTCAGAGCCAAAGACAGACCGTCCAAACAGAAGAAACACAGGCAAGGATGGGACAAACCAGACATGCGAAAACAACACGCCAGGACGTGCGTGTCCTGTCGGAACATACGACCCCAACACCAACTGGTGCGTGTGGTGCGTGTGGTGGAATCCAAACCATGCGATAGGAACGAAAAGGATGCAAACGATGGAGAACAACACAAAGAAAAAGAGAACAAAACGACACGCGTCGTGGTGGATTGGAACTATCCCATGCCCAGCCAAGACGAGGACGCCAGCAACCCAATCCAACACAACACCCCTTTCGATGCCAACAAACGAACCAAGTGGAACGGAAGGTCGGCGTACTTGTGTCCCAAACGCACGTGCTGCGAACATGGGGCCGTCGAAAAGAAAGGAAATCCAGTGGCCAGAGCCTTGAGGGTCAAATACCTGGATCCAGAAGCTGCACAAGACCTGCGAAACATGATCCACAACCTCAGCGAGATGGGATGGCTCGAAGAAGAAATGGAAGACACCCAAGGAAATCCACCAAACACAAGAACGGAAGAACACGAGACTAGGAAAGCACACGCCTACGACACGGAACCTCACGAGGAAACCAGAGGTCGATCCTCCATCGAAGAGGGAGGAAAGGAGGAACGATAGAGACATCCAACGAGCCAAACAGAATGCAATGCACGTTTCTACATCCATCCATCGAAGTACAGATGGATGATCTGATGAGCAAAAACGAAAAACGGCACCCTCGTCCAAGGCACCCAACGCACACCAATGCACCTTACGCATGTCCCACGAGTCCAATGGGTGCAGGTGAGCGTCTCGATCGAGCCGACGCCGTGGCGTTGATTCAAGGTAGAAACATGAAGGTGCTGGCAAATTGCCTTCCAACCTAAACGCATCCTCCATGGCAGCCTACCAGCGGTCGTGCATGGATCCACCCGAACACGCCTGTGATGGTGTACAAGCAGGATGGAGGTCACGGAGATGCGGCACAGTGTCCACTGCTGCATGAGGTGCGGTTGTCCAAGAGATCGATTGTCAAAGCAGAGCAGATTCTCTTCCAAGGAATTTCATGCCATGGCAAGAATGTGGTCTTTCACTTGCACGACTCTGCGTCCTGCTTGCCACGGCTTCTGCAAGCTGTAGAATTTTGTTGTGACCGGCATTCCCGGACCACAGTGCTGCATGGTGGTCCTCCTTTTACGTGGGTTATGGGTTCCAGACCGCTTCGGAACTTCCTTCGTCTTGGGATTGGGAAGGATCCATGCGTCCTGCGCGTCCATGTGTCTTCCCTTCTCTTTTGCACGGTGTGTGGTGGTTGCCCCAGGTTCCATCCTTGCATTTGGTACCTCCCATGGCACCAGTGCACGTTGCAACACGGGGTTTATCGCTTCCCAATTCAGGCATCACGTGTGTTCCACCACTCTCGTCTGTGCTGGTGTGGTTGGTGTTCCATCCACTCCCTGGCTGCAGCACCGTGGCACGCCCATCGCATCCTCCTTCGATCGATCCCGATCTCCCTTCTACGCTTTCCCTTTCGATCGGGCCTACCATTCGGGTTCGAAAGGGGTTTCATTTTCCGGTTCAAAAACGCGTTTCGAAAGGGAAAACGGACCTCGACCGGTGGTGGTGGTGGCGCGTCGACGTCCATTTCGCGATGAAGTTCGGCAAGTTGTGGAAAGAAGTGTCGGATGCGCAGCAGACGTCGGAATGCGCGGCTTACTTGGACTACAAGCACCTGAAGAAGATGCTGAAAGCCATGCGCAGCAGCCACGGTGGATCTGCGGACGAAAAAGGCGAACCGGAAGCACCTCGAACGGCCGACGACACCGACGGACGAGACGTGGATGAAGACGAAGCGAAGGAAAGCGACGTGGAAGTGGAGGCAGGAGGCACGTGCAAGCGAAGGAAGGTCGAAGACGAGCACGAGAAACCACTCACGAAAGAAGAGGATGCGTTCGTGCGCACCTTGGACCACGAGATCAACCGATTCAACGATTTCTTCCTGGAGAAAGAAGAAGAATATGTGATTGCCGTCAAACACATGGACGATCGCATCCGCACCATGGTCGAAGAGCAGAAAAAGCCGAACGAAGGCAATCGAACGTCGCTCTTGAGCGAAGCCATCCAATTGCACGGTGGGATGGTCATGATGCTCAACTGGAGCATGCTCAACTACGCTGCGTTGGTGAAGATCCTCAAGAAACACGACAAATACAGCGGTTTTTTGCTCCGGTCGGACTTCTTGGCCGAAGTGGTCCGACAACCGTTCTTCTCCACAGACCTCCTGTCTCGTCTGATCCAAAGGAGCGAGTGCTTGATCACCAAACTGTCCGGCGAAGAAGGCCTGCGTGGGGAATTGCCACTGCCCGTGACCTTCCAGGACAGCGAAGACAACATGGTCCAGCTGGAACAAATTAAAATGGCCTTGGACACCTGGAAGAAGCTTCGTCCCATCCCTGGCACGCCAGAACGCTGCTCTCCCGCATCGGTGTATTCCGGCTGAACAAACCTAGACGTTCCTCAAGCGCCGGAGCAGATCCAATGGTGAGAGAACAGAGGTACGTGGATTGAGTCAACCCCTCGCACGAGTTGCAGATTTGGCATTGGTGAACGTGTGCATTCTGCCAGTTTGCTTTCGGTGGGTGAGGTGCGTGTCTACAGAGCCGCTTTTCCCCGCACCAGGACTTGTGTTGATTTGCGTGAAAGAGGAACGACACCGTGCCTGTCGCAGAGGGATCAAGACGTGCGATCGGTCGCGCTTTGTGCATCTTTGACATTGCACGGTGCTCAACTCTGTGTTTTCCCTCTTGCTCCCAGATGGAGGTTCGTTGGCTCACTTTGCCATGGATCCGCGTGTGCAGAAAGGCCCATCCTTTCGCCGCATGACCTTGACGAGGATGGGTACCGACGTTGGCGTTGGGTGCCTTGCCACGGTCCTTGGTATGGATCGCCAGGACCTCCACGTTCACGCACACCTATTCCCTGCCGCTCCTGCGGATGGCAGGGTCGGTCTGCAAGGATGCGTGTCCGGCCGCACTGCAGTTGCAACGTGCACGTTCTTCTTCCGTTTGAGCTTCTCTCTTTAGCCAGGGTGTTTTGCTGTACACACGAGCCGCGGATCGTTGGTGTGGATCCCACCTGTCATCGACCAATCGATGGTCGGCCATGGAGGCAATTGAGCATCTTGGACAGGTGCAAGACGTGACATTTGGCCACACAGCCGACGTGATGGCCGCGCATCTGCCGCACGTGTTCGGCGTGGAACACCGCGGAAGAGGGATGGCGGACGCACGCGCGGTGCACGAGCACATCTTACGCACGCGTCCGAAGGTCGTGGTGATGGAGACCAGCGCCGAAGAGGTGCCGCGTGCGCGTGCGACGGACCTGCGGCGCGTGGACCACGTCGCGCCGGAAACGTGGGCGTACGAAGCAGCTTTGGCATGTGGCGCACGTGTGGTGCACGCAGATCGTCCCAAACGGATCACCTACGCACGGCTGCTGCACGGCTGCGACGTGGAAGAGCTGGACGAAGCGTATGCCGAAGAAGCTGTGCGCAACTACCGAAAAATCCTTGCTGGGAAACACAAGCAAGTATGGCACAAGAAAAGAAAGGACGCCTTTCAGCGCGTGGTGGTGGAAGAAAGAGATGCAGGCATGGCACGTGCATTGGCCAACGTGTTGGAAAAACACGGCGCAAAGGACGTGGTGGCAGTGGTCGGACGAAGACACAGGTATGGAATACGCAAACACCTGGTGCAACGATGTAGGAGAAGCAAAGGACGAATCCTGTGTGGATCCATGCTGGAAGAACACCTGGATTGGACGGTGGATGTACCAGAAGATCAGGATTGGAGAAAACAACATCCAGCAGCCTACGGGGTCAAACGAGCCCTGTTCGAACGTGTACTGGCCATGGCCACTGACCCATCCGTGCTGCAAGATGCAAGGCAATGGATGGGACCCATGGAACCAGATGAAGCCCATGCGCACGCACTGGCTGAAGAAGTCTACGGTGCACCCAGGATGATGCTAGCCTGCGTTCCTCCGGAACTGAGAGAATGCGTCGTGTGTGCCAGGTGTGGGCAAGAGAAGAGCTTTGCCCATGCCATCGAGGAATTGGGACGCGTAAGGCCATCTCAGAAAGGATCTGGGTACAGCGATCATGCATTGGAGATGCTCCGTGGGCTGCACTTCCAAATCCAATAAGTAGATTACAGATTGAAAGAACAATGCACCCCACTTGTTTCATCCAGCAAGGTATATCCGCCATGAATGCTCGGAAAACGTTGAAGCCGCAGATCTGACTTTATTGGGCTTTGGCACAAGTATGCATTGTGAGAGAAGCAAGAGCTCACCGTTGCCAAGGATGGCTGTTGGGCGTTCGGACTGAACCATTCAAAAATCTGCACGAGATAAGAGAAAGCAGCAAGGTAGAGTCCAGCAACCCCTGGCATCCAGGCCTGATGGTAATGTTATGAGCAGTCAGCCAGTTGAAATTTGGAACTGCATGGCAACCCAAATTTTCAAGGCTGAGAAGCACGGCACCTAAACCTGCGATAGATGAGTATTATTGGATGCAGATTGTATGTCGTGTAATATACCTGCCAGGGCGGAAAGGACGCGCACATCTTCTGTGGATGGACCACCTGCATTTGATTGGAGCATGGCATTGCAATCCTCTCCCAACGCATCTACAGCCTTTGAGGCCTCGCTCCACAGTGCAGATGCACCACCTTGCTCTGGTGCAGGAGCTGCAGTTGTTGCCAGGAATTGCGCAGAAGACCGTGCCATAGATACGCATCGCCTTGCCATCTTCAGAGCAAGCTCTTCGTCTTGCACATCATTCTTTGCAGCACGATACACCCCTCGCATCCATCTCCCAGCGTGAGCATCATCAGAATTGGTTCTACCTCTTTGCAGGGCATTTTCGATCTGCTCAAACGGCAATCCTACACTACAAAAACGAAGGCCTACCAGGCCATCGCCAACGTGTGCTTCAGGTAGGGATAGGCTGGCTACAGCAAGGAGCACCTCTCTTGCCGCCTGACGGCAGGCTTGGAAATTTTCCCGCGCAGCCAGCTGCCATGCACCCCGAGCTCGAGACATTGCGCACAGCAATGTAAGGCCCAGCAAACTCTCTTCTAGCACACCTAGGACAGCGGGTTTGCTTAGATCTCTGACTGCTGCAAACACACTATCATATACACGCATGCCATGTGCGCACATCCACGTCACTGCTTCAGCCTCAAAAGCAGCATGCCTCGACAGGGCTGCTACCAACGAAAGCGTGTCCCACCAGGCACCATGCTTTTCCTCCAAACTTGTGGCACCACTAGCCCCAGCAGGAATCTCAAGTTCTGTATGTGCAGCAGGTCTAGGTTGTCGCCCCGCGCGAAGATCAAGCACATCCCAAAGTCCCTGCTTGACCAGCAGCTGTGCCCCTGCATCGGATGCAATCAAAGACAAGGCAAACGACGCGATAGCACTGCGTCCAGTTTCGTTATTAGCAAGTAACCCTGGCAAATTAACAAAAGAGTTGACTGTGCCGGTACATTCTGAGGCCCCTCTCAATCTGATGGAGCATGCAGCCATGGCAGCAGCAGTCTGTACCGTCATTCTCGAAAATTCCTGCCCAGTATTAGAGCGGGCTAGCACTGAACAGCAACAGGGGAGCATCTCTTGAGCCGCCTTCCCCGCAGCTCGGTCTGCAGTGCGGATGGTCAGCAGTGCAGTAGTTAGGAGGGCTTGCAAAGTGTCATCTTCGTCTTGCAAAACACGAGCATTTTCAATCGGAAGTCTGTTGATGTTTCCCAGCCTGATATCAGCAATCTGCCTTGCAGCAAGCACTGCAGCTTCTGCCAGGGCATCCCTCTGGTCCCTAGAGGGTTTGCTTTCAAGCCATGCCTGCACCAGTAGGACAGAGAATGTGGCTAGTTCCTTTCCATGTGCAATCAGCATACCTGCGTCGGCATTGGTTGGCATCGACTGTCGATGCTGAGCTGCACAGACACACTCGTACAGTGAAACTGCAGTACATGCCATGACGATGGCAGAAGGTGCACTGCTCACCAAAAAACTATCTCGTATCTGCACCATTGGAGGTAAAAAGGTGGAAAGAAGCATTCGCAGCCCTTTGAGTGCACGGAGCCTTGCGTCTGCAAGGGAAGCTTCCAAGGAGGCGTCACACAAAAGAGATCTTGTTTCCTGCAGCAAGGCATTTGATGACATTCCTCCTCCGAGATATTTACCCAGGGAGCTTCCGTTGTATAAGAAGTTTTTGCCATAGTCTCTCAAAGCTGCTGCCGGATCCCTGGCTATGCAGCCGCTGCTTCGTAGAAAAGTACCCACCATAGATGCTTGCCCACGGCGACTCAGAGCTTCTGCATCCAGTAACGACTCAGCGACTGCATAATGCACGGCTTTGGTATGTGCCCCACCTGCACGAATGGATTCCAGAATTTCTTCAGCCAATGCATTGACGGCCTTGTGAGCAGCACTTTTTGAAGATGCATCATACTCTGTGTGAGCATATACAGAAAGCCAGGACCGGATGCGATCTTCTTGCCACCATCTGGTGACAATTTCGGTGATGGATGATGCCGGTGGTGTGCTCGTACCACTACTTTTAGTTTGAAGCATGAACGCAGCCAATGTTTTTAAGACGTTGGCTTCAACTTCGTATCGGTAAACTTCGCTTTCCAAGTCAGAATCTTCCTGGTTTGCACCATCTACTTCAGGCATACAATGTGCTAAGTGCTCCCAGAAGGAAGATTGAGAGGAAAGAAGATGATTAGGGTGGCCCATCTGGACTGGATCGTTTGCCATCGCACAAATGAGCCTTAAGAGCCATGCTAGAGATTGTGGGTGGGATGCTCGAAGCTCTTTTGTCATTGCCAAGCAAGAGTGTAGGGAATCCAAACATCCCTCTTCACCACTTTTTTTCAACGACGATCCTCCCTCATCTCTCCCACCTGTTGCTGCTTCAGAGGCTTGATGAATTCCAGTTTGAAGGCAACTTGGAAAGAGGAAAAACTCAGCCAAGCTATTCTCACCTTCAATGCAAGCAAGCAGTGCTCTTGCAGCACTTGCAAACAGCTCAGGAGTGTGTGAAGCTGATTTGGTTGAGAGTGCCTCGCGAAAGAAGGATTTGATCCGGCCACGTGAGTTTGAAACGAGCATTGATGCCAGCAAAGGTTGCTGCTGCCTTGTCTTCGATGAAAATGCCACAATTGAGAAGAAGCACTCCAGCGCCAAAAACGGAATTCGTGGATGGAATCTGTATGTGATGTACGTACACAGCAAGGTGACGGGTGAGGCGTAAGCATCTTCACGAGGACTGTACATGACTCTCTCCCAGGCTGAAGCGTGTTGCGAAGCGGTAAACTTTGAAGCAGCCATACATACAGGGACTGTTTGGAGGAGCTCCTTCACAGCCACCTCCAAGGCCATACCCTCCACTCTCTTCATGGAGTATTCTTGGAGTCGTTCCAGACCTTCGGCATCCAATGTGATGGAGGATAGTACTGCTGCAGAAGTGGATGGATCGTTCAGCAGACAGTGTTGCAAGGCCCTTTCCAGCGGATCTCCTTCTCGACATTGCAGCAATGCGTTCCTAATACACTGAAAACAACCTGCCACCAGTTCCCATCTCTGCTTGCGCAGAACATACTTCCAGCTCCCCTGCATACCAGAAAAGAGCAGCGAGCCAAGGAGATGACCAAGCCAGACTGTCAGCGAAGTTGAACGTAGTCCCCTTTCCAGCAAAGCTGAGGTCAGGTCGAGGAGACCAAGGGTTGCGTCGTAAATACCAAGCAGACGTTCCTCCTGCAACACTTGCTGCATCGCATGCATTCCTCCTGTCAGACCTTGCTCCAAGACATGTTGCAAATTTGTGCTGTGGCTGTTTGTAATGGTAAGCGAGCGTATTGTATCTGCTGCAGCAAGTACTGTGTGGGGGTCGCAGGTAGCCAATGCCGCACCCAAGCCCAAGACTTTTCCTATCAATCTGAGTTCTGCTCTCCCAAGTCCACCACGAGTTGACGCCAAGTCTGTGGCTGCCTGGAGAAGGGGTGAGGAACCTCCTTTGATTCCAGAACCATAATCAGGAAGCTTCATTTCAAGAAGCATGTTGCACACGTCCCAGCCTCCAGTTTTCGCTACCTGAGCTGGAAATGAAAGCACATCTACAAGCACTTCCGTTTCCGTTGTCGGGTGCTGTAGCCAGCAAAGGAGCATGATAAGGCCACTTTTTTCTGGAAGCACAACATTCCACTGTATCAGGGAACTTCCACCATCGGAAGCAGGCCCAATCAATACTTCTCCGATTGCCCCCCTTGGGATTTGTACGCCAGATGAATTGTCCAGCATAATAGCATTCTTAGCCACCACAATTTTTTCTTCTACTCTCTCAATGTCCTGATCTGCTTCAGAAAGAAACGTTGTAGGATGAAGCAAATCAGCCACGTATTCAACTGCTCGGATTGCTGAGTATTGTCCAGCTGACAAGGAAGCAAGGACCCTCGCAATCGGGCCAGGACGACAGGTCAACATTGACTTTAGCTCGTCAACAAATTGTACAAGTGGAAAATCGATCCCTACTGCATCGTCCTCCGCCTCCATTCCAAATACGCAAGACCAAAACTGCTCGCACATTTCCTCCTCCCCGTCATAAACCCTGCACAGACTTTCCACGATGGCTCCAAATTGTGGTGCCGGCAAGACAAAGGCTTTGCAGTCAAATGCTGCTAATATGCAGGAAAGTGCATTCTTGCACACAGACTTGTATCCAGATACTTGCATGTCTGCACTCTGCAGTGCCTCACAGCTTAGTAGTTGGGCCAATCGCTGCAGAGCTCCCTTTTCGAAACCAGCCATCCCAAAGGTCAAGCCTAGCTCTTTTCCATGGTTGTCGCCTCGAAGGACGCGTAGTGCACCCCAAACCATGAGGGGAAGCGCCCTTGCTACGGTCGAGTGCGTGCTTGATCGGCCCTTTGACAAAGATTTGTGAAATTCTCCAAAGGCTTTGTCCAGCGGAGCTAGGTCACTTCCCTGGAAGGTCATGCAATCGGTCGCCGAAGGATCAACTTGTCTGGAAAGTGCTTCAAGGATATCTTCTACCTGCATGGCCTCAATCAACACAAGTATTCCAAGGTTTCGGGCCCAGTCCATTTGCTCCCTCTGCATATTCGAGGTCACATGCACCTCCACAAACAAGTGTTGCAAGAATGCATTAGCCAAGCGTTGCAATTCTACAGCATTGATCCTTTCCATCTGATTGGGCTGGTAAAGCACAAGAAAGAGGGCCTCCAGCAGCATTGAAAGTTCAATGGACATTTCGTCCAACCACATGGTGTAAGCATCACCTCTTCCTTGCTTCAGTGCTTCTTCAGGGACATGGAGGGCTCCTGTATGCGAAGCGCTCATGCCCACAGTGGTTGAATTGGGAGCATGTACCATGGTGGCTGCTGTCATTTCTTGCAGGGTTGCTATGACTTGCATCTGCAGTTTGTTTGCCAATCCTTGGCTCAGCATCCATTCTATGTGTTCCTTAGTTTCCTTCTGACCCTCGGCATCAGTTTGATCTTCTTCCCCGCCGCTTCGCCAGGCTTCTCTCATCTTCAGCACCGCAAGCACGCATTGCAGCAGACATTGTCTTTCTTTGAAGTATCCATGCGTGATTTGCTGCATTCTTTCTCCTTCATGCATCCTTTTCCCGGGGTCCCCTTGGGCAGTCCTTCTCACAAGCACGTACGCTTGCAAGGCATCCAAGTGCAGCTCTTTCCCAGCATCCAACGCCACTTGCCTCCATTCGTTCTCGATGTGCATGGGATTCGTTCGTCCTACATCCACTTGGTCTTTGCTTCGCACCAGCTCTTCCGACGCTTGGTTGGGCCCTTGAAAGTGTGCGAGTGCACGAGCCAGCGTCGCGCGCGTCCCAGGCAGCGCAGATGCAGCTCCACCTCCGTGCACACGTTCCAACACCTTCCCAAACGGCAGCCAATGCAGCTCTTTCGCTTCTCGAGCCGCCATTGATGCGCCAAGCGCCTCTCGCGCACGTCGCAGACGTGAACCTGCTCCACTGTAGAAGGCGACCTCGTCGGTTTGAAAAGGAAAGGCTTCGGGTTCGAACCGAGGATCGAATAGGAACAGTTGGAAACCTCGAAAGGAAGGATGGAGAAGGGTTTAGGGCTCGCCGGCGAACGGGTGGCATGGAAGTGGAGGACGTGCTTGTTCTGTGGTGGAACCATGGAGAAGGCGAAGAACAAACGCGTGCGAAGGAATGGGCATCCAATGGAAGGTTCCTCTAGAACATGCATGGCATTCCATTCCATGAAACAACACCTCACATCCGCAGCTCTGGTGCTCCCGACTTTCAAGAAGCTATCGTGTGATGTACATGGCGATGCTACGAGGGCCGGGCAGAAGAGGACGCAAGTGGATTTTCCATACTGTGACGCGGGAAAGGCGGGTATAGATGAGAAGTCTGCATCCAAATATTGGGACGAGAAACTTGAAAATGGAACGCGTCGGTTGTCGTTCACGCGCGTCACATGGTGCCATATCGACTAGTACCATAAGGGAATATGGTATACTTGCAATGTACAACATTCTTTCTTGATTTGTCACTTGCTTGCAATTCACATCATAGTTGTTACGAATCGGTATGTGTACTCGCATTTGCAATGGCTCGTTCCTCCCACGTTCGTCGATCAACGTGAATCTATGATCTTTGGATGCTCAAGTAGGGTCATTTGTGGCAAGGAATTGACTACATCCACCGCAACATTCTGGTCACGAGTCAATGATTTTAAAAGAAAAAGAGATCACAAGTGGGGGAATATGAGAGTAGACGCCCCCCTCGACGGGGTGCAAGGACAAATCGTTCCGAAGCGAGTGGGACATGGCAAAGGAAAATGGTCAGCTCGGCCCTCTTGAAGAGAGAAGGAACAATTTGCAACAACTACCAGGCAAGTAGATAAGGCTGCTCCATGGTTGTTGACAAAATTGCACCCGGAGTCCGAATGGAAGACTGATTGAATGCATGAAACTTATTTCAAGTTTTTATTATGGCAGAAGGATTGTGTCTGCACCAGCATTGTCCATGTGCTGTTTCTCCACTCTGAATGCACTCATTCCATGCCTCCACCATTGGCTCAAGACTCACGATAAATCATCGATTCCACAGGCTCCACCAAACTTGCTACACTGTTCACAGGCCATCAGCAAGTATCTTCACAATACTGAAACGTAAAACCAGAAGACCATTTCTGTGCTGGCAGCAACAACGACAACAGCAATACGCTTCTCCAATGCTGAAAACAACATGTCAAAACACCTTGCTGACTGAACTGCTGGTTGGCTGGGTTTCAGTGGATGTGGAAATGAGGAGCAGGAAAACTAGCAGCTGTAGATCCTCTCCAGAAGCTAAGCATGGGTTTCACCTGCAATAACTCTGCACGCAAACGCGCATTGTACTGGTCACTGCTGCATTGACCTTTCACAGTGTGAGCACCACATTCACCACTGTTTGAATTGCGTAAGCGGCAATACCAAAGATTGCAACTTTTCTTGTGAAGTGAAACCCTGAGAAGACTACCGCACAAGTGATGATTGCAATCATCCCAACAGTGATTCCTCCTGCCACAAGGACTGTTCTCTCAGAGTCCAAGAGTATCGGGTGCGGAAAAGAGCCGACGGTTGTCTTGAGCATGGGTAGACCCAACCCAATGAGCAAGTTGAAGGCTGGGCTTGCAAAGCATGCTGCCAATGCTATTTGTGCATTGCCATTCTTTGCCAGGGCCACATTGGCAACAAAGTCACCAATGGAATTTCCCCAAGCAATGACTGTGGCACCCAAGAACTGTCCTGGAATGGCTGCAATTGTGCCCAAGGATGCCAGGCAGAACATCAGCTCCTCTGCGGCCATAGAAAGCCATCGTATACAGCACCAAAAACCGATGACGGATAGAAACCATTGGAAGGTAGGTAAATGCTTGTATGACATCTTCCTGACAAGAAGACCAGTGGACAGTATTGTCTGCAGCAACAAACCTGCGACGAGTGGGATTGAAACAGGCCCCACTACAAGCAAAGGTGCGTCCAGCGGTACCAGGTCTCCAATCAAGGACAGGGCAACGATAGGACTGAAGATCAGATTGAATGTGCCAAAAATTTTGTTCCACTCGGTGCTTACCGGAGATGGTATGGTCATTCTCCTAAGTATTGTGATGGGAAAAAAAACGACAGTAAGAATTTTCACCATAATCGGCTTTTCCAAGAATTCGTTTTGCCATTTTCTTAAGTGAAAAGTCACTGCAGTGCGTAGTGTTGGTTCTGCCTCAGAAAATGCATCCCACTCGTTTTGAAATGCAATAGACTCATCAATATCTTTGTGGTGTGGCTCGTGTTCTTCTTCGGTTGCTGGAGCAGCTCCAATGGCGCGTCCATCTGCACTTTCATGCGCCTCGGCCAAGGCATCCAGCAGAGGCTTTGCCTCGGTATCATCTCCAGGGCCATCCTGTTGCTCCAGCTCTGACTCTTGCTCATGCAGCGCAGCTCGGCCACGTGACATGAGAAGAGCCACTGCTACAAAGCAGGCGTAAACAGAAATGTTCACCACTGCATTCCACATATATATTTTTCCTAGAAGCAATAGCATCACTGCCAGAAGTGCTGATAAAGTTAAGGTGCCTGCGTTTCGTACAAAATTGTGAGGCGCAACTTGGGTCGGTCCAGCTATCAGTACCACACAACCCATCACCAAGCCACTTACAAAGCCCGTGGCTCCAAAGACGGCCCCAAAGCTGATCTCAGTTTCACCCTCTGAGAACGCGACAAAGTACGTGAAGAGATCCGCTGCACCAACTCCGATTGGCAGTAGGATAGCACCAGCGAGGTTTGGGGTGAGCCCCATCCTTTCTGACAGATCGGTCAATGTAGGACAGAAGAAGTTGTCGGCAGTGGTTGCCAGGACATACAGGGAAGCTGACGCGATCAACACAATGATAGAAATCGCCACAGGCTTTTTGCCACCCATATCGCAGTAGTAGAACTTCAGGTAGTCTAGGAGACCTTCCTGTTCACCCAGGCAATTGTCCATCACGTATTGGCACTTGTCATCCACGTGGTGCAACAATTCTCCACAAGTGTTTTCTTCCTGCATCCTTCTTCCAATTCTCCAAATCCTTTCTTTCCTAGCCATTCCGTCGATAGAACCTTTCTTGCTCGGCACCATTCCGTCTCGGGGGTCCCAATGGCCAGCCTTGTCCCTTCCTACAAATCCATTCCCACCCGCCACGAGCAGCAGGCCAAGCATGACGAATCCTACGCTGTGCAGCCATCCCATTCGATCCCTCTTCTGCATGGATCTTATCCTCCAAGTCTTCCATGTCACACTTTTGGATCCCCGTTGTCCTTCCACATCCATCCTGGTGGCCGTGCCGTCCACCTGGACGGCTTTGGGACGCGTGGGATTGCACACCGTTCACTTGTCGTGAGAGTGCAGCTTGGCATCACCATTGGAGAGGACAAGTTCCACCATCACCTTGGAATGGGACAGGATGGACCCCAGTCTGTCCGAAAACCCTAGTGGCGGAAAACCAGGGTCGGAAAGGACACCCGGAGGGGGGCGTCGCACATCCTCGACGCGCACGATACGAAACCTCGAAGAATGAAAGGATCGAAACGGAGACGAATCCGTTCCGAACGACATGTGCGCAGAGGACGACTGGGCGGTCGTCGCCCCGGCGTTTCTCCCTGTCTCCGGACGGTCCACGCTCTGTGTGTCTGGGATCGAAGATCGCGAGGACGGGGTGTCTCCGAGGAATCGGTCTGGGATTTCCCGGGGGGAGGGCTTCTCGGATTCGTTGGACCAAAGCACGACACGTGCTTGCATGGATGCGACATGGACAGACATGGATGCACTTCAAGCGCATGGCGCGTGTCGAAGCGCGGTGCAATCGGCGCTGGAAGCTGATGCATGCGTGCTGGTGCGTTGCAGCAACAAAACGGCGGTGCGAACGGCGCGAGAAGCGCTCCACACCGGCGCGGAGACGGCGTACGTGGTCCAGTCGGAAGAGGAAGGTTCGGAAGAGGACGGATACGTGCTGGTGTGTGGAAAGAACGAGTTCGGAGACTGTCATGCAGATACCCTGCAGAGAACGTCTCGCATGGTGACGAAACTCATGCACGTAGAAGAATGCACGCCCTTGCACGCACCCAAAGATCGACACGAAGCTCTGGCCAACGCTTGGGTCCGTCCCAAAGGATGGAAAGAGTTCTTGAGAGCCACACAGCCGTTGGATGAAGTATTCTCGCTATATGGTGCGCGTGTGGCGATGTACTTCCGATTCCTAGGACACTACACACGTGCACTGCGCGTACCAACCCTGTTGGGCCTGGCCACCTTCCTTCTTGAACGAATAGGAGGACGATGGCAAGCATTAGTCCGCTTGACCTACGCTCTGGCTCTACCGTTATGGGCCACTGCCTTCTTGGAACACTGGAAGCGGGCATGTGCCACTACTGCACATAGATGGAGGCAGTTGCATGACAGAGCACCGCCACGGGCAAAGCAATTAGCACAGAGGCTTGCACGGGAACCTTGGAAACAGATGGCCCATGGATGGATCATTGCTGCGCTCTTTGCATGCAATTGTGGGCTGCTTTTCTTCATGGATTGGACGAGACAATTTGCACTTCCACTTGTAACACAGACAAAGTTGGCGAAAAGCTTTCCAACGTACGAGTCACTTATCATGACTGCCGCAAGCACAGGGCACACCATTGCTTCCATATTGTTCAGCACAGTGTTTTTGAATGGTCTATCGAGAACTGTAGCGCAAAAGCTCAACGAAAGAGAGAGGCATGTCGATCTAGTAGCCAAGGAGAATGGGTTGCTGGCCAAGGTGTCCATTTTCTACTTCTGCAATATGTATTCCACGCTCTTCTTTTACTGCTTCTACCTTCGGGATATGGAGAAACTCACTGCCTGGCTCTCGACTTTGCTGGTAACCAAGCAAATAATTGGTAACCTGACAGAAGTAGCACTCCCCTTCACAACAGCGAAGCTCCTCCCTTCGGTTTCCCAGCGCCTGAGCAGTTGGCGTTCACGAGATAGACTGGGCGAGTGTGATGGGGCTGCGATCGTGAGAGAAGACATTGCCTTCATCAAAGGGGAATTGGCAAAGCCTGCATACGATGCTGAAGAAGCCGAGGATGGCTTATTTGACGACTACCTGGAAATGGCTTTCCAGTTCGGTTATGTTGTCATGTTCTCTGCTGCTTTTCCTCTTGGATCACTTTGTGCATTTGTCAATGATGTAGTAGAAGTAAGGAGTGATGCATTTAAAATCACACGCCTTTGCAGAATGTCCGTCCCAGAGGGGGCGGTCGGTATTGGAGCATGGCTGAACATTTTGGGTACCATGGGTTTTGCAAGCATCATTACGAACGGCTTCATTGTATGCTTTGTAACAGACTGGCTAGATGTAATACTGGGACGACCACTGGATATTCTAGAGAAAACTATAGTTTTTTTCGCCTTGGAGCATGTACTTCTGGCCTTCAAGTACACAGTGGAATTCCTCATTGATGACATCTCCCTGGCGGTGCTCCAGGATCTTGCAAGAGAAGAGGAGATGAGCAGCAAGAAGTGGGAGTAGGATTGAAAGAAACCCAGCACAAAGACCGCAGGAGACAGGAGTGGCAACGTCTGCTTGTTGTGGGTTGGGTCTGCATTGACCCAGTAAACTTTATCTACACTCAAGGCCTATGCCTGAAAGCCAGCTGGAGCGGGACATTCGGAGCCGCTCCACTGTAGGCAACACTATACTCACTTATCGGTCTTCTAATATGCCTTCCAGGCACATATCTTTTGCTTCTGCAAAGCATAGGTCAATCAATTCCTCGAAGTACTCCTCTGGGAGAGACGCTGTGGCCAGCAGCTCCCATGCACCCTCTTCTGTGCACATAGAATAGTCTGGGCCATGCTTAAGCAAAATGTGTCCAGCAATCTCAAAAGCAGCAGGGTTAACACCGGTCTCTACAATATGCTGCGGGACTTGTCCATGTGCCATTCGCTCAGCGAAGCACTGGGGAAAGACAAAAACTCGTGCGCCTCTGTCTACAACCAAGATGTTGAAAGGCTGATTCATGGTTTGAAGCTGCATGCAAAAATTGCCGACCAATTCTGCCATTGCAGACAGAGAGTCACCAACCTCAAACACCAGCCCCCTGACAGGATAGTTAGCCAGCTTTGATACCAAAACAGACGACCCACAACACTTTTGGTGAAACAGTTTCACAGTGGGTGCGCGTTCCACTGGAAAGGCAGCAGCAAGGTAGTATGCTTGGAAGTGAAGGTGGTTGATTGTGGCATAGGCGCCTAGCGAGTTGTAGCCCACTCTGAAAAAGGGATTGTTTGCTTCGGCTGCCATTTGGAGTGCCAACAGGAGGTGGTCTGAATGAATCTGCTGAGGGAGAGAATCCAGCACCGATGGAACAAGAAGAATGTGCCCGTACTCAATCGGTGAAACATTGATCAGGACCATGTTTGGGCTCACATCACCTACCACCTTTGCATCATCGTAGGAGGCAGTCATGTTGCGTGCTTCCTCAAACACGAAGATCACTTCCTTTTGGGAAACTTTCTTGAAGTTGAACTTGCTCTCGTCAAAGTCTTGGCAGACCTTGTCCACGCGGAATTCAGTTGCCCTTTTTTTCGTCGCCCTTCCTTCGTTCAGTTGAGCGATGAATCCATACTTGCCCGGAAGGCACTTGGTGGGGCATGCAGTCACATCATACCTGAACAGCTCATCTTCTGCTGCTGCTTCCCACTTTGCGAGCAGCATCATATCAAAAATGCTGCGAGACATCATAGCATCCTCGTCTTCTGAAGGACTCATGTTATCTGAGCTTCCACTGCAGTCATCCATATCTGGTACGTGCTGCAAATCTCCAAAGGATCTCACTCTCTTAGACTTTCCCAAGTTGTCTTTCTTCGTGAATGACATACTTGGCAGTTTGGAACCAGGGAGGTCGCAGTGGTTCAAAAGTTTCTCCTTCCCATCCTCTTCCAATTGACACAATGAGATGACTGTTGGAACCTTGGATATGTACAGGGGATGGGTTGCTTCCGACATTTTTTGCTACCAATTCCAGCAATCAACGGGTCGGTGCTAGGTCCACTGGCGATCTACAGCTTCAATTCGCTATGTAGATCCAGACGGCGCGGATGAACGCGCAATGTTCGAGAGAGCCTCCCACACGCACTACTGCGTTCGGCTCACGCTCTCGTCACCTTTCGGAGACTACAAAACTTCTCGCAGTCGCACTCTACAATCTCGGGAGTAAGAGCACGGTTTGCGCTGGTTCACGTTCAGAAACCTCCACCAGCAACGTGCATCAAGTCGGATGGACTCCCTCCGTAGCTCATTCTTGCACCACGTCCACATCCAGTCACTCGTTTCGTCATCGCGATGGTAGATCCTCCTCTTTCCATTCCTCCGGACGTTCACCAGGCGTTCTTCTCGTCGATTGGTCGGAGAGTACGTCCCTCCCTGCTGCGTCCTTCCACTCGATACTCTTTGCGCCTTCCTTGCGAATCTTGCTTTCACGAGGGTTCCAAGGTCGTCTGCTTCGCTTGCAACGGTACGTCTGGTGCGTTCGAGAGCGCAGCACGTGCGTGGCGTTGCTCCAAACGTCCTTCGAATTCTGATGCGCACCCTCAGCAACGTGGACGCCTCGTGGCAATGGCTGGGAAAGAAGAACGAGCAGCACCGCCCAAGACGCAGAGGAAAGATGAGACATGAAGGGATGTTCCTCTACGGCAAGTGCTCGGTACGGCGAGGGGTGGGGAGGCGGGTCCTCGTCGGGCATCGGAGGCGAAGGAGGGATTCGGTAGGAGACATTCCCTCTCGTACGTGGGGAAAGGTCGCATGCGACGAGGAAGGGGTGGGGAAGGAGGCACCAGGGCCGCAGAAGCCAGCTAGGTCGTTGCGGATCAAGAAGGATCAATGGTCCCAGAGAAGCTGAGTGGAAATGGATTTGTTCCGATCAAATGAGGGGTACGGGAGGCCGTACGACAAGGGATATTCCTCGACGGCACATGCCCCCATGGTTGACCGTCAAACCAACGCCTCGCTTTGTGCACCCTACTGAGACCCAGTTCGTGCAGAGGCAAGGATCCTGGTGACAATCCAGGGTCATGCAATGTGCAGCTTCTGGCACAGCCAGAGAGGCCACTTTCCAGGTCCATGCATACCGTGTGTAAAAAAATCGCCTAACAGCAGTTGTGATGGCCAAGTCTGGCGCCTCAAGTCATGCGCTGACGACCGCACCTTCGCACAATCACGCACTAGGATAGTGGCAAATGTGTGGAGGTAGGTCATCCAGCGGAAAGAGAAGCCGACAATCCAAGCCATTCACAACTACTGAAGCTTATCTGCAGAGCGAGAATGCTTGCCCAACGTCACGGAAGCCCCGCCCTCTCTTCTTTCCCTACCCGAACTCTTCTGGTGCGTGACTGGTTGCCCTGCTGCAGCCTTGCCCGCTGGACCAGTCGTCCGATTCTCAGGAGTGGCAAGTTGGCCTCCCTGCCATGTCGGCATCCAGTGATTGCTCCACTGCATCGAACCATTTCCATCCTGCCTTGGCACTCCTCCCTTCTGTGTGGATGGTGTCATGGGCATAGGAGGGGGGAAAATGTGCTGCGGATAGGCAAGTTGTGCTTGGTTTGGCATTGGCAAAGGCGGCCAGCCTCCAGCAGAAGCTGCCATTGCAGCATTCCAGCCTGGTGTTTGAGGACCTTGCATCCAGCCATAAGGGAAGTACCCAGCCGAAGGCCACATACAACTGGACATCTGAGCCATCCAAGCCTGCATACCCTGCTGGCTCTGTTGTGGCCCATTACCTCCTGAATGTAGCATTGGTTCCGGAGGCTTATTCCCCCAAGGGACAATGGGGGGGATGCCATGCATCCAGGAATTCGAGCCGGTGGTGCATGCCTGTTGTCTCTCTGTACTTTCAGGTTCTTTCCTTGGGGGCGTTGCCATCACCCCAGGCTTTTGAACCGAGTTGGCCTGCATCTCCGAAGAGTGGTGATTCGCATTGCTGGTCCCCAAGTGCCTTGGCCCTCCAGCTTCAGCGACATTGGAGCCCAAGCTGTTTCCGTTCCCCCTTCCAAGGGAGAGATGGGTGCCCTCTTCTGTTTCTGGACTGTTGCTCTTGCTCCTACCCTTCTCTGATTGAGGCGCATGCTGGTGCTCCTTCTTGTACATATCTGGACGTGGTTGGAGCATGCTCATGGGCGGACAGGCCCCCTGTGCCATGAAGGATTGAGAATGGAGAGGGTAAGTTCCGGTGGATAGGGGGGCGCATGTCCCTCCGAATGGCATTGCCCCAGAACTGCTTGGAAGTTTTATGCTCTGGGCGCCGGAACTTTCGTATCCCGCCGCGCCCGCCTGGCCAGAGCTGGACGATTTGTTCTTTCTTCGACCTGCTCCAACTGGAACATTTCGAAGGGTACCACCTGCGGTCCAATACCGCTGGCAGCTACGACAGAAGTGCCGCGGCTGTCGTACATTGTAGTTGTTGTAGTAGCAGAACTTGGTATCGTTGGATTTGCATCTTGGACAGGCAAGGGGTTCTGTGGGGCGACTAGGCTTGGCTACGTCAGACGTGTCTTGCTCGGCTCCCACGGTTTCAATGTTACCTTTGGTTGCAAAACCACTGCTGGTAGTACCCCGGCGTGTATCGCTGCTCGATTTGTTGCCCTGTGCCCTCCTATCGCCTTCATCGGGATTTCTCCCAGGAGTCAACAGGGACACATTCATATCCAGAGGTTTCCCACCTGCTTTCTCTTCTGTTCTCCCCGCAGCGTACTTGTGCTGCGACCCTGGCAAGTCCTTCCGAGTGTTTGTCTTCTCTTCCCCTGCTGCCGACTCCTCTACTCCGCCACCACTGGTACCGTTTGCAGTCTTTGCAGCACTGTCTGATGGTTGGGAACCGTGGGTCGTCCCGTTGCCGCTAGCTCTACCATTTCCTATTCCTTCCATCTTTGTCCCCCTTGTTCCAACAGTACCATTCACGAGAATGGCTTGTCCTTTTTCGTACGACGTGCTTGCTTCTCCGGAAGCGCTACCATTGGAACCGCCATTGGCCCCTTCGGTTCCAGGAGGTTCCTCACCGTTTGGAATGCCTATTTTTCGAGGCCTTCCACACGCATGCTCCTGAAGGCATTGCCATCCACGCGATCGTACACGGTCAGCACTGCTCCTTTCTTCTTTCATGTCTTCCATCTCCATCGTAGGTATGAAGTTGGTCCAAGTGTGGCATGGTTCCGTTCCCTTCTCTTACCTTGGTGGTTCCGTTCGGATCCGCGTGGTTGTCTGGTGCATTTCCTGTCTCGTTCGTTTGCTCCGTTTCGCTTCCCTCTCGTTGGCACGCTTCCCATCTATCCGCACTTGTTTCTTCCACAGCACGTCCTTCCACGGCCATCCCCTGGGTGAGGTGTCCGCTGCCGTTTCCGATCCCACCGTCCACCCACGCGTCCGCAAGGTCCTTGCCAGACCTCCCGTCTGCTTGTTCCCTTCCTCTGGGATCCACGTGGGTGCTCGTACGTGCTCGTGAGACCTGCTTTTGCGCCTCGAAAGCGCGTGCAGTTCGCAAACGTGTTGCTGGCGTCTCGCTGGACCACGACGACGAAGCTCTGCCGCAGAGCCGTAGCGTGTCGCCTCCGCGGGCCACGGCCAGATACGGACGAAAGGCAAGGAAGGATGAATGCAGGATACGGACAAAACAGACGGTCCCCGAGGCGGATGGGGGGACTGGACGGCGGGCGGTGGGGAGGCGACCGGGCGGAAGCCTCGCCAAGTGCTCGATTGGAGCCCAAAACGTCGGTGCTCGATCCGCCAGATTCGGTGCGAAAGGTGCAAGAGGCGACGAGGCGATCCGGCTCGGGTACAGCTGGGCAACGTGCCTATCCTCTGGGACGACAAACCTCGACTTTAGAAATGTGCGCGGAGGATCCTGTTGGAACCCAGACATCCTCTGCGGTACATATCGTCGGATCCGGGAGATTTCGTACCGGAACGATCCCCCGGGTTTCTTTTCGTCATCGGCCATCGCCCTTCGAGGAATAATATCCTTCCTAAGATTTCGACAGCACACGTTTCGCGAGCCTCTTCGGTACGTGTGGCCTCGTGGTCGGTCTGGAAAGGACGGTCTCGCTGGATCGGGTGCCAGACAAACGTGTTTGTGCTGACGTGTCTTCTTCCGAACCCAGAACCGCCCCGAGGGTCGTCTTTTTCGGGAAAAGAGCATCCAACTGGCACTCCTTTCGGCCCCGAATTGAATGGATCCTCCTCACGAGAAACCCCCGTGGTGGCGGGAAACCCGCCTTTTTCGCTTCCCGATCCGGTCCAGATACGGTACGGTCGAGCACGGGTCGACGCGGACGTCAAGCCCGAGGGAACGGTCCATGGACTGCGAGGACCGATTGTCTTTGTGGGAAGACAGGGTGTGGACACACGTCGACGGTAGGCACCACGACCGAGGGAACCACGGAGGTGATCAAGCATGTGGCACGAGCGAATGGATGGATGGAAGACGTGAAACGGCGCATTGCGCGAAGGTAGATGCAGGCATGGACCGTGGTGTTCGAAGCAGTGAAACAACTTGCTTTTTCGAACGGCGCGTCGCCCAATTCAAAGGGCAGCGGAGGTCCTCTATGTTGTCCTTTTGATAGGAAGTGTCCAGAATGACCCGTGGTTAAACGAGAAATTGCTCCATGCTCACCATAAGTGCCATTGCCAGCTCTCTTTCCCTCTAGGCTCCTTCGTGATGTCGAGGATGGCCATGTTTGAACATCTTTCTAACTTGTACGACAGAAGTGCGTATCAAAACGCATGCATTGCATCCGTTGGATTGAAGATCGGTGGAATCCGACCGCATGCGGTGGATGGATCGTTCCAACTCTCGATGACTTCGTCCGTCCATTCCTTTCACCAGTTTGTCCAATCATGCAAAGTACGCACCTCGTCCGACCACTTTCATGGAGTTGCTTGTATCCTCATGCAACCACATCCGTGATTTCTTCTTCCACATCTTGGTCAAGGTGGATTGCACTTGCGTTTCCTTTCGTTTGCTTCTCTTGTTTCCATGGATGTCACGTGGTGGTGTTGGGCCACGTTCCTCGTGAAGCCCTTCATTGGTGCGTTCGCGACGAACACGACGTGTCGGCGCACCGCACTTTCGAGACGTCGCGTCGCTTCGCACTGCATTCGACGGCCATGGACGGCGGTGGAGACGGACGCAGCTTCGTGCAGAAAGCTTGGGACGTCGCGCAGGAGGTCCCAACTTGGATCGTCAGCAAAGCGAAGCCAGCCTTCCATTACGGATTCATCCCATTCATCATCGTCGTCGGCATGAACACCGAACCGAAACCTACGTGGTCGCAGCTGCTTGGACCCATGTGAGGCCTTTTCATGGTGCAGGAAGCGACGCATGGATGGAATGGTGGGAGGGAGTGTGGTCGACGTGCAACCGGCAGGTGGTGGTTTGCACGCAAGGAGGACGTGGCGACGAACCTTCGAGTCGTGATCGTACGCATCCAACTGATAGTGGAACCAGAAAAGTCTGTGGACGTGGATCGAACCACGCCCTCCGTCGCACGAACGAGGACGTGCGCTTCCTGGTGGCGTACAAGCAACCCTGGAGGAAAACTGGCTTCCCTGGTGGGGAACAGCAGTGGTAGGGTATCTCCCTGAGGGGCGTACAGCAATGATGTAATGCAAGTCGATTCCTACATCCACTGCGATTTCGACGACCCAGCTGCTGTCTCTTTCATGCGGCGATTCGTCTGCTTGCAGAAAAGGTGCAAGGATGGTACAGGAGAAAACCCTACCCTTGTACTGCATCCAGGAGCACTCTTGGCAGGCGAAGAACTGGATATCCACCATGGGGTTGACTGGTTGTGCCATGGCTGGATATGCCATGTCTATGTGTGTTGGTTGGACTGTCCCAGCAAGGATTCCACATGATGCTGCACGTCTTGCTTTTGGCTGCATCCCAAGCCCAAGCACCAGAATGGGTGGACCTGGTGCGCGTTGCCATGGAACTAACTTGGACACGACTCATTCGTTTTCAGTAGCATTTTACGTCCTTGGACTTACGGCTGTGAATGGTGCTGCTATCCAACGCGAAATTCCCATGGCTCTGTGCATTGTCACCTCTTGCGCTCTCCTCGCACTCGTTTGCCTATCACATGTGCGTCCTGCGCATCGCTCTGCTCTGCACAAATCAAGCGCCACCGTTCCCACTCGTCCTGTTTTCGAAACATTGGACGTCCAGGCACACCCACACTGGTTACCTTCCTACTTGCAATATCTTGTTCATGCAAATAATGGTGCCACTGTGGCCGCTTGCCACTGAGGGTCCTTCCCATCTCCTCCGACCCTGATACGTGAGTGGCAATGACGGGGTGGGGCGACCCTGGATGGGCACTCGACCGCCACAATTGCCTGGTCGTGGTGTCGAAGGAGGAAGAGACGTTGGAACCCCGACAACCACATCGCATGGACGCGGTCGATTCGTTCGCCAACTAAATGCTAGGAACAAGGTCCTGCATGGACGATAAGGGAAGTTTTTCCATCGGACGGAAGGAACTGGCAGTCGTTTGAAGATAAGACGAGTCGAGATGTATCCGCCAAGGACGAGACGGAGGTCGACTTCCAAGTCTGGAGTCGTGCAGAAGCTGGTCCTTTGGGCCGTCCTTGGACTCTGGGCGTACTTGCTGTTCAAATTATTGCCTAGAACGGTGGTTCCAGTTCCTCCCGCTGAGAAGGAAATCTGTGATGCCAGATTTCCTGAGGCGGCTCGGCTTGCCCGGCTGCAAATTTTCCCCTTCATTCGAGAGAGAACGAAGACCACAGGGTTGGACTTTCAGCATGGATACTATCGAATGGCGGTCAGCAAGCGACTCGTCGTGGTGCTGAGGAGAAGGACCATGGAGTTTGGGTGGGAAGGAGCAGATGGGCATGCCCTGAGATGCGTGAGAGGGCTAAAACAGTTGCTGAAGGAAGCGGCCGTGCACCTCCAAGAGATTGGATTCGATGCATATCCACTTGTCTTTCTTTTCAACCTTCACTCTGGGGCTGGAAGTGAAGTAGTGAATCCACTTAAACCAAAACATGTTCCCATTTTTTCGTACTGCAAATCCAGAGGAAATGAACGACATATCCTATTCCCCAGGTACTACATGAATGAAAATGATGCATGGGCAGAAACAAATGGTACAAACCAAAACCTCAAGCAATTTCGGCTTGACTCGTTCAGATTTCCATGGGGCATAAAACATTCGAAGGCTATTTTTCGAGGGGCGGCATCAGCTTCATCCAGGGTGGAGCTGGTGAAATATGGAAATAGGTACCCGGACGTGCTGGATGCTGCGTTTACTAGCTTGCCTCCCTATTCTAAGAAGTGGGATCCGCCAAATGTCACAGTTGATCGCATGCCGATGAAGGAACAAGTAGAGAAGTTTAAGTATATCGTTTACGCTGTGGGTGCTGGTGACCAATGTGCAGACAGACTGCTGTTTTATCTTACCGGAGACTCGGTTGTCCTGAAGCAAGACTCTCCATTTGAAGAATGGTGGCACACATTCCTCGTACCCTACACACATTATTTTCCAGTAAGCAGTAACTGGTCTGATTTGCTTCCTTTGGTGGAACATTTGCGGCATCATGATCAGCACGTACAGCATATTCCAAATGCAGCTCGTCACTTCATGCAAACCAACGTCTCTTGGGAAGCAACCAAGTGCTATGCTGCACAAGTGATGGAACTGTATGGGCAGCTACTGGACGTGAGAAACGAAGAACTGCTGTGGATCCGTGAACTGATCAACTACGAAGTCCTTCAGTTGTAGTGGGATATTTAGTGAGTCCTGAATGTTCAGACCCATCAAGTGACTGACCAACTTGCATGCGGATTCGATGCGCTGCATCACTTGAAAGCTGCTCTAACTGCACAAAAGGCAAGGGACCGCATTTCAGCAGGTCCAAATTTGCCAGTAGAGTGGTTTCAGGTTTTTGCACTCTGAGCGAGCATGCTTGGTTGCAGCATCATCCCGACACAAACTTCAGCACAGGACACAGGGATCTACACCTGACTATCGGTTCGATAAGAGTAGAATGGAACACCATGATTGCATTTTCTGACGGGTCGTCAAGGGCACATGTGGCCATTCTGCACACTGGCAGAAAGAGCATCGTCTTGGCATCACTTGTAGCTGTGGTTTTGTCAGCTTCATGGCTGTTTACCCTGCAGCTTTCTTCCCAGGACGAGCTCAAGAGGGAACCCTACGGCGACCTCGTATTTTATGCCCCTTGGATGCACGAAAAGCTTGTCCATGAAGGGTCTGGTGGCATCAGATTTGCAAGCATGAAGCATTTTGGACACAACAATAATGGCATGCAATTTTTTTGAGCATTCAAACCTTGTCTGGCGATGGCTTGCAAGGGTGGCGAAGTAGGCACCAGGTGCTCCAACAGCCCCAGCCACTCCTTGCGTCTCCTACCTGCAAGATCGCTCGGAAGGTGTCACGTTCATTTATTCTTCACTTTCGTTTCCATCTGTCGATTCAGCCGAGGTTTCTCACTCCACTATTTCGGAAGCTCTTCTTGTTTTGTGTTGCAGCCAGAGGCAGGCTTGCTGCAGACCTCGGCGGCATGCGGACGTGCCGGACAGAGGAACGACACCGGTCGTGCAACGGTTTTCGATGCGTCCGTTTCGCATGCAAGGACGTCTTTTCACACGTTCCATCCACGCAGGTCGTGAAATGGCGATGGCAGAGTGCGTCGGTGCGAACCTGCCGTCCGTACCCGTCCTTCCACGTGTGTCCTGCAGGATCTCGAGGGATCCCATCGCACCGTCCAGAGCCCCGGTTGTCTCTCGGCGCGTTCGATCGGACGGCTGGGAAGCAAGGCGACGATCGTTGGATCTCTCGGGATTTGGGACAGATCCGAGACGTGGTCTCTTTCGCTCTCGATGGGTTGACCAACGAGCTTCTTCTTGTGCTGGTGGAATCGCGATCGACCAATGAGCAGGTCCGAAATGCCCCGCAGATGCATCCGTTCGACATCGACACGGTTCGGCTTCGAAGGCTGGCGTAGAAAGGGCCGAAACCCCGGATCGAACCGACACGGTTTCCTTCCGAGGACCCGTCGGCCAGGCTGTCGCAAGTGCCATCCTTTCCTTGCCCCGCTGGACCAAGGAGGACCGTTGGATCGACCCACGTGAAACGACGTTCCCGAGGGTATGAGGTTGTCCCGGTGGTTCGATTGGGAACGAACCGGGGTCGATCGGTTTCGAAACCCGGATCCATCGGGTTCGATTGGGGTGGAACCCAGGTGTTCCGGTCGAAAGGCGGCGATCGACCGTCGAAAGCCGAACGAACGATCCAACGGCCGAGACGAGCCCTCCTTCGAACGGGGAGCCCCGGGGCCGAGATGCTCCACCGGGGCATCGCCCGAGGAGGACGAGTTCGTTGGTCGAAAGAGATCGAGAGCGAAGCGGTTGGACATGCTCTGCGGGGGATGGCCCAAAATCCGACGATCCCGGAAGGACATCGCCCGTCGAGGAGTTTGGTAAGCTAATCGTATATCTATGGAAACCCAACCCGTCCTCGAACGAAGATGGTGCATGAAACCCTCGTTCTGCCCCCCCTCCTTCCCGTCCTCTGCAGCATCCGTCCTTGATCGTCCCTTTGGAAGGACAACTTTCGCTTCGACTGTCCATCCCCCACGTTCGCTGACGAGGAGACGTCGTCCACGAAACTCGGACCGGCCGGAGCCATACCTTTCGGGGAGTCGCGTGTGCCCGCAGAGGATTCGTGATCTCTGCAATGGACATCCTCGACGGTGATTGGTATCGGGTGTCTGGCGCCAAGCCGGTGCAACTCACGTGTGCGACGATCACTTTCCTCGTCCATCACCGTGCTTCGTGCGCACTTCTTCGCCATGCCAGTGAAAAGATCGCGGTCCAACGGACTGCCAGAGACGGTCGAGGTGCGCGGACATCCACCGCATGCGAAAAAAAACGGCTCGCGATTGCGTGCGAGAGAAGAACAAGAACCGAAGTTGGGACGAGAAAGATGCACGAAACACCTAGTGGGAGGAGGTGTGGCGGCTGACCGTGGACGCGAAACAACGCCGAAACGATGTGTAGGAACGGGAACGAAACGTGACGGATCGAGACAACGAAATAGATCCATTCCTTTGCTCGGATGAGGAGCTAGAAACCGCGCCAAGTGCCAGGACTTGCTCGCCGGGGGAAACCTCCAGCCACTTGGCGGGAGTGGATCGAGCCTCTTGGCTCTGCAAAGTGTCGAGCACGGACATGGGGACTGCCAGATACGTCCTGAAGCACCTGCAGGACACGGAAATGTGCAAAAAGCCCGAACCAGACTACATGAAATATCACGATGCTCTTGCACAGCCAAAAACATTCCTCAACGAACTCATGAGGATGATTGCCATTGGATGGCTCGTGGAGGTGCAGATGGAATACAGACTCCAAGAAGAGACCCTCTTCCTTGCCGTGGGTTACCTGGATAGATTCCTGTCGGTCGACCATGTGAAGAATGGGCCCATACCGGCGTACTTGCTCCAACTTGTCTGTATTGCTTGCATGTTCCTCGCGGCGAAGTACGAGGAAATCATGTACCCTTGCGTGGCAGACTTTGTGCGTATGACAGACAACTGTTTCACACGTCAACAGCTCCTGCAAATGGAGTCCAGGGTCCTCAATTCCCTGCAATTTTCCATGAATGCCCCAACCATCAATGCATTCCTAATGCCCCTGTTGAGAGTCTCCAAGGCAAACAACACTGCAAAGCACCTTTCTTGCTTTATTGCCGAGTTGACTCTGCTTGATTATGATATCATCAAGTACAGGCCCTCCGTCCTAGCATCTTCGGCTGTACTTCTTGCATGTCACCTGTGCAAATGCACGCCGTGGACCTGTGAGCTCCAATACCTGACAGGTTACGCCCCAGACTGCCTGAGGGACTGCACAGAGGACCTCAATGAATTGTTCTGTCGTGCACATCGGTGTGGAAAAAGGAACGGTGCTAGTCAAGATCCTTTGGGCAGGGCTGCAGCAGCATTTGGTGTTGCTGACCCTTTTTCGTCTGTGAAAGAGAAATATCGTGGTGCAGAAAGATGCGGAGTCTCGGCCATTTGTCCACGCGAGGAGCTGCCTGATTCCTTGTTTGCACCTTTGAAAGAAGAAAAAATCCTCACCCCAAAAAGTGTGCTGTCTGTTCAATTTGCCCATGGTGCAACAAGAGGGGCGTGCGAGGACGACCTCCCACCTCTCTCATCTAAGAAGAGACTATGGGGAGGCGATTAGAACGAGAAGTTTGTACGGGAGGTTCGGTCTAGTGGTGCAATAATCGCTTCAATGGAGCATAACCTGGTGCGTGGACGGACTGCGCTTGTGGTACTGGGAATGCTGTGTAATATTTTTGTTGGGCGGGACACGCTCGCCTTCAGAGAAGCTTTAAATCTTTCATGTGACTTAGATCCTAAGTTCAGTTGACTTGACCTGCATGACACCAGAGAGATCCGCTTGGATCTGTCCTGAGCAGTCAATATGCTAGAAGGCATGTTAAGTTGAACCCAGAAGTTTCACTGCGTTTGCTGAACGAGGCTCAGGAATTCCTCCTTCACATCCACGGTCTGACCATCCTTGAGGAGGTAGAAGTCCTTCACTAGCAGGTAATCAGGGAGATGGTCATCCGTATTGATTTGGTATCCCCCCATGATAGCGATGGGATATTGGGCATCCGTTGGCACGATCCTCTTGACTCTACTGATGCACTCCTCATACAGCACACGTGCAACACTTGCCTGTGGAGAGACGGATCCTTTGATCTCCTCGATGTGCTCCAAGAGTACAGCTTTTACAGTTTCCATTTGGTAGTCCAGCTGGTCGTCGGTGGGCTTGAGCATAGATCCTTCCGGTTGCTCCAATGCCCAGGCCAGTCCAGCCACACCTGCACCGCAGCTGCTGGAGTCGTGGCATTGTCCATGCCTCCTGACCTTTCCAATCACCCCTTCTTGGTTGACACCTATGTGGGAAGCAACGAACAGGAAGAGTCCTCCTTCGTCGGGTACGTGGCTGGCAAACGCTTTGAACCCAGTCTTGCCTGCAAATGGCAACCCGGCGATACCTCCCAATGCGAAATTTTCACCCCAAGTCAAGTGGCACCAGCTGCTTTTTTCTCGATTGATTTCATCCGAGCAGATGCTGCTACACAGGATGGTGTTTCCTGACATCAGGCCATGCTTTTGGAGCAGTTCTGGCACGGCTTCTTTCGTCTCGCAGGCAGGCACAGCTCCTGGGAATTCCCGTTGGATGGCTTCCAGGCAAAGTTGTGGCACTGGATCCAGTTCCTCTTCCTCTTGGTTGATGGCATTCCCTACACGTGCCCACGTGTCGCGTATCGAAGTCGTGCGTTCCAGCATGTTGGTGCGACACTTTCCAGGACGTGTGCATCTACGTTGCCTTCGAAACGTGGACGCCTCCCCAAAGATATCGATATCTTGGACCCGAGATATCGATCAGGGAGGCGGCGTCCCATCGGTGGAACAGAGGGAGACGACGATCACGTGACCGGACGGATCGGATGGGGATCCCTTTCAAGACCACCCTTTTGTCTCCTTTCAAACCCGCAGGAGAAAGGGAAATCCTTCCCTTTCGTCGACCCGGTCCACTCCCAAGTGTCCGTTGGACGCCCTGGAGGGCTGCGAGTCCCTGTTCCCTCGATCGGGAGGGCCGCTCGAAACCGAAAACGGGCCGCGGGACGAGTCCCTCCGGATGAGGGGGAAGTATTTGAAAACCGACGTTGGTGCAACAGGTGCACAAGACGATGGACGTGGTCGAACATGGCTGCGAATTGCGCTCCCATCCGCTGGTTTTGACGCCTGGAAGGGAATCAGAGGTCACAGAGGAGACACACAGCAGCCAAAGCACCGTCCAGGAGGAAGAAGGCGGTTGCGAGGCGAGTAGCAAGCCAGCTGTGCGGCCCGAATGGAAAGCCGAGACGACGAGCTGGAACGACCCTGCTCTTGGAAAGGAAAGGAAATGTCGAAGCGATTCTGAAGGAGAAAAAGCGGCAAAGAAGAAGTTCGAGTTGGTGGATCGAACAGAAAAGCTTCGCGAATGGAGGCAACTCAAGTATGGAAAGCGAGCGGGGAGCGAGAACGAGAGACTCGGAGAACGTACCTATTGTTGCGAGAGGATCCGTTCCATCGCGAAAGAACGGGCCGAGGCGTTGGAGAACAGTGCTCCAGAAAACAAGGAACTGCGTAAAGAATCTAGTCCGAATAGTGGTCGCGAAGCAGTCTCCAATAATTGCCTCCGCACCCCCAAAAAGACTGGTCAGCTTTTGGAAACGCAAGGCATCAATGGAGGTCAAGTCGAACCCGACGAGCAAGGTCATCTGAGTGGAAATAATATAGATGCAGTGGAAAACGAATCGAACATTTACGATCAGAACCTGTGTGGAAGCGGAAGAATGGATGTGAGTTGCCGGTCGCAAGGGAAAACGGCCTTGCAGGCTGAGGCGAGCGAGAACCTTTCACAGCCTCCTGAAGAAGAAGACCATAGCAAACGTAGAGAAGAACTGGATGAGAAAGAAAGAGCCTTGGCATTCGTGGAGCAGGAGTTGCTCGAGGCAGATATTCGTCTGCAAGAGCAAGCAAAGGACCAGAGGGACAACAAGGTTAAGCTCGATTCTTTGCAGCTCCAACTTGAGGAAGAAAGCAAAGCCTTGAATGCAGAAAGGAAGGAGCTGGAGGAGAGACAACGCAAACTGGTGATCTTTGAACAAGAACTTATCCTGCGAGAGAAGCAGCTGGTCGAGCGAGAAACAAAGATGGCGGCCACCGATGAAAATCTGACACGCTGGATCGAGGAAATGTCAGAAGTGGCCTCGCAAGATACCCCGCGACGACTGGGAAGATCGCCACTGGCTCCGGACAGTCAGAGAGTGCCAATGACTGAACGAAAAGTTCCAGATCAGGAAGGGAATGGAAGCGACAGAAATTGGCCCTTGTCGGATCGCAAGCCTCGGACTCTCAAGAGCTTCGAACGGCCACTGGACCGAATAAAGAGAGACATCAGCCTTCAATTTTGAAGAAGACACAAGTCTATGCATCAAACTGTGCACCAGCAAGAGGACGCTTTATTGGTCAACGTCAGCATCACTAGTCCTTGGTTTTTTCCTCCTTTTACCTATGTCACCGGTGTCAAGAGCCATGTCATCTTGCTTGCCATTGGCCTCCCCATTCGCCGCCAAATGCTTCGAATCTCCCTGGGCACATGGCTTGGAAGAAGGGCTGTTTGTGTCATCTACTTCTGCTTCTATCTCTACTGGCAAGTAATGCAAATAATCATCTTCTGCTTCTTCTACCTCCCCTTCAATGTTGATGAATGTTCCATCATCGACCTCTTCGATGGTCTTGGGCTTCTCCTCTTCCTCCTCTTCCCTCCCATTCAAGTCAAATTCGTCTTCCCTCTCTACGTACTCCACGTTGTGAGAGAGCTCCTGGAAGTCTGGAGCGAATGCGCTCCAGTTTTCCACATAAGCTTTCGCCCAGATGTAAGCATACCCAGAGTTGCAGACCGTCAACAGGATGTCTTTTTCAGGATGCCACAGCATGTCTTCTACACCTTCGTGGGGTCCTTCCAGCACAGCTTCCAGTTTTCCCGTCGCCCGGTTCCACACGTAAACGTGGTGTTCGCTGGCGCTGTTGGCTGCAGCCAGAACGAACGTGTTGCAGGAGGAAAGACAAGCGCATTTCCAAGGCACTTTCTTCTTCCCTCGGGTCTTTGAGATCTCCTGTCCTAGGTCGAATTTTTCGTTCAGGTTCACCAATCGGAGCACTTCGTCTTCGCAATGGACCAGTAGCATGGTTTCGTCTCGGGACAGGTTGATCTTCCGGATGGGTGCCGGTAGCTGCACGTATCTTCCGGTTTGAAACGTCCCCAATTCTCTTTCCATGATCTCTTGCAGGGTTCCATCATTGCATGCGAGGAGGATGGAGGTTCCGTCGTTGGTGTAGGTGAGATCCACGACTTGTTTTCCTGCATCCCACAGTTCTGTTTTGTCTCCTTTCCCTTGCAGCTCCACTGCGACGGCTTTTCCATCCGCAAGGCACACCACGCATCTTTTTTTGTGCGCAGGATGCATCTTGGCACGCACGGGCGTGTTGTGCAGGACCACTTGCGCTTCTTCTTCCCCGTCCAGCACGTTCCACAGCTTCAACGCGTGGGTCTTGTCCCAACCTAGCAAGCTTCTTCCGTCGCAGCTCCATTCGACGCCTTGCACGACGTCTGCGTCTTCGCCGTCGTTTCCTTCTGCTTCTCCACCATCCACGTGCGCCTCGCCGTCGCACGTCGGCACAGCTTTGGCGCGTCCGCGCGTGACGAAGTCCCACAAGTGGCACCGTCCGTCGCGTCCGCCGAGCGCCAACACCGTGCCGCGTCGGTTGAACTGCGCCACGTGCGTGCCTGGACATTCCAAGTACTCTTCGATGGTCTCTGGACACGCGTCCACGCGTCGTTCGGATGCGCGCATCGCGAACGATGCGACGATGCGACGTTGCGACACGCACGTCCACGACGCTTCACCACCTGAGAAGGCCAAGTCCCATGCAAGGGTGGATGCAAATGCAAATGAAAATGAAAATGCAAAGGAAAGGGTGGATGCAAATGCAAATGAAAATGAAAATGCAAAGGAAAGGGTGGATGCAAATGAAAATGAAAGTGCAAAGGAAAGGGTGGATGCAAATGAAAATGAAAATGAAAATGCAAAGGAAAGGGTGGATGCCAATGCCAAGGTTCACGGGGATGGTGGTGCGAGTGCAGTTGGAATGGTACATGGGAATGCATATGCACGTGCAAACGAGAATGGGAATGCAGCGCGACCGCAAGTGCGTCTGCGAAGGGATGGAAGGAAGAACGGGGTCTGGAAGGATGGAGGGGTCCGATGAAGGTGTGCGTGTGCCCATGTGTGGCCTGCACCCATGTGATGGCTTAAACTTGGCAGGCCAAGCAGGTGCATAATATCAAGATGGAAGATGGAAAAGCGTGCAAAGGAAGCGCGTCCAAACTCCAGTTACATGGCTGGATCGGCCGGGTCCGGTACAAAGGTGGAATCCAACAACCGTTTGAAGTCCGGTGTGCAATCCTCCGCACCAGGAATGGCACGGACGCAGTTGCGAAAGATCGCCCAAGCATGAAGCAAGGCGTTGCGTGCTTGGACAGGCTTCCTGTCGATCTGCAACTCTCGCGCACGCTTCAACCATGCCTTGCCCACTGCAGGATCCTGGTTTCCTAATTCTTCCTCCAGGATCTGCAGCTCCAATTCTGCCTCTTCTACGTTGGCAGGGTCCGTGTGAACCCTTACGGACAAGGGTCTGTCTCGCGAGGTAGGCGTATGAAGCCTTCGACAATCGCCTTGTTCCTGTTCCATGCCGATCTCAGATGTACTCTCGACCCTTGGCACCATGAGGTTGGAGAATTCCAACTTGGGCGTCAGCATGCCGCCTTTCGGGCTCCCCCATTTGTCGTCGATGCATCCGAGGATGTCGCCACCCATCGCAACAGTTTTCCTCCCCCACATTGGACTTTGCATTGCACCCCTCGCTATTTCGGATGGAATTTCCAATTCCACCATCCTTCCCCTGCTAGTTTGTGCGATCTCCCCTTCCCGTTTCCCATCGGATCTTTCGCCACCTTCAACCAATGTTTCAGCTGCATCCAGGAGGAGAGAGACGCCATCTTCTGCACTGGATGTTTGCAGCGTTGCTTGCCTTGCATCCAATTCCGATGCTTGGAGTCTGCATCTACCTGAACGTGTGTTTGGTCCTGCATCTTCGCCCGTGAGAATCCTCTCGTTCCTACCTCTGGTGTTGACCACTTCTTCCTCGGTGGCCTCCATGTGCGGTCCGTCATCGTCACTGGAAGAGGCACATCTTCTGTCTCGGACGTTTTTTTTGGTCTTCCTTGTGCTACTCTTGTGATTTTTCAACACGTTCTTTTTCTTTGCGATGGGCAGCTTGTCTGGATTCTCTTCTTGGTATTGGGCGATGGCTTGGTCCAGGAATCCACTCTGTTCCCACTCTTTGAGGCCGAAAGCGCCTTCCAACGGTCTCACGAAAACAGCTCGCACCTTTTTCCTTATGTCGGTGTACATGCACGACGCCATGGTGGCTTCTGGCGTCTTTCCCGAGCACTGGATGATCCCGCACTTGAGTGCCATGCGACACACTTCACCGGTGCTCATGAGCCGCATTTCTTTGCGCAAGACCTTCACCGCGGCGGATTTGAAGACACCTCCGGTTCCCATGGCGTTTCTTCCTCCTTTTTCCATCCCTTCGCCGCGCATGCGACGTGCTTCGTCCTCCTCGTGCGCCTCCATGTCGACTTCCATCACGCCACATGCGCCGACGTCTCCACCAGCTCACTCGTTGCCATACACGGTCCATCGACGGTCCATGGACGGTCCCCAGACGGTCCAAATACGGTCCGTCCGCGGTCTTCGGTCCAAGGAAGGTCCTCGGTCCCCTTGGACGCGGGTCAAACCCGGGTCTGATCGGAACGTCTCTCTTTCAAATCTTCCTTTCAAAAGGGAAGAATCTCCGATCAAACCCGCCAAGGTCCCCCTTTTCCACCCGGGAATCCGTCCGAGGACGTACGGCTGCGACGTACGGTGGCGTACTCCGTGGCAGTGGGAAGGGACATCACGACACGATGCATGGATGCTTTCCTGCGCAAATCATGGCTGGAATATGGAAAGAGTGCGTTCCTAGACAGACAGGATAGCAAGGTAGAGGCGTGGTAGGGAGTGGACAGGTGGGAAAGGAGCCTCAACACGGCCTCGATGCAAACAAACACAAAACAAGTCCCACAACAAGCCTCTTCCCGCATAGTGCGCTGTTTCAAAGGGTGTGGATTCCAGTGGTTTCACAATCGAAATTCACGAGGAGTAACAGCACAGAAGGTGACAATTCACATTGAACGACTCAACGTTGCACCAGATGGCCAAAATCTGCACCAGCAAATGTCCTGGGCATCTGAAAATATTCAAACACCAACACTTAAGGACGATCGATGTAAAGCATCGGCGCATATGCTCGAAACCAAACGGCTCAAAGTGTTGTGCGAGTTGACCAGACTTCTCGAGATCCTCAACAGTGCTTGGCCAAGCGGTACATGCTTTGCAATTCGCCTGCCTTGTCTGAAGCAGCATGGTCCATATCCCTGAATAGAGAGAAAGGGATTCTGGAAGCCGTTGCCCAAGCAGGATGGAATTTACGATGAAGTTGCGAAGCAGATGACCGCTGAAGGGCACTCGTTCTTTCCAACTGTTTTGTTAGCAACGTCCCGTGTTTCTATTGTGATCTCTTACCAGCGACAGGACTGATATTTCTCTTGGCATGGGCATGGTGTGATGGAATGTCATTGCTCCAGAATCGACCATCCTAGCCAAATCCCATTGCAACGTCAATCTCTTTCGCTATGTTTTCTGCAGTGCCAGGTTCGTACTGCAGTAATTCGTGATCATGTGCTTCTTGCAACGATTTTAAAAGGGCGTGAGGATGCCCATGCACAATCAGCTTCCGCTTGGCCAGTTCCTTTGCCAACTCTTGTTGGTGATCGTCCATCAACGTATCGTTCGCCACCACCACCAGTTTCTTGCCTGCACGCAAGGCTTCGAAAATGCTCCCAGCACCTGCATGGCTGATCACTAGATCCGCCATCTGGACTTGTTCCTGCATGGATGCCGCATAATCGAAGGCTTGCACCTCCAAATTCCTCGCTTTCTTGGACACAAAGGCACTGCGTCCATGTTGCACGACAAGGACGTGGTATCCTAGTCGCACCAGTTCATGCTGGAAGGACGCATCGTCGATCGCGCTGCGTGTTCGTCGCACGCGTCAGCGCCTCTCTCTCCCTCCTGCAAGTGGCGGTTACAGCTGGCGTCGATGGGAAGCGCACCGGATCAATGCGTCGAACTTCGTGGTGCCGACGGTCACCAGCACTCGCCTGGTCATGGTGGATGGACAGAGAATGGTGCGAAGAAACGGACAAATACCAGCAAATCAGCAGCAACGCAGCCTGTCCAGTCCATTGATGGTGATAGGATGAAACAGTGGCAAAAGCAACACCTGGTGCACAATGTAGCTGTGGTTCAAAGAAAAAGTGTAGCAGCGACACAGGCAGCGGTCACCAAGGCAGATTCTTCACATCTTCGCAGTGCAATCAGGTTTGACGACGCCACTGACGCACCGCTCTGCCCATTCCTCTTCCCAATACGTGCTTGCATAGGGATGGTGAAAGTCTTTTGTGTCTGGTGGATGAAACCAATAGTTGAAAGCCATGTGGTAGGAAGCTTCGGTCGTACCTGCTCTCCTGTCTGAATTGCTTGAATAGACTTCGTGAAACCATCCTGCAGGCAGGTACAACACATCGCCGGGATGCAAAGTGCAATGGAGGTACGGTAGATCAATGGTTTCGCTGTTCCTTTCACAAAAATGATCCGGTTCTTTTGCCATTTGGATTTCCGTTCCATCTCCTTCTTCTTCCATACCAGAGGAAAATGCTTCCTGATCCAGCGCTTCATCCAGCAACATCTCTAGGTTCTGCTCTGCTTCTGCCAGATGCTGTTCGGCTCCCTCCTTTCCCTGTGCAACTGCCTTCTCAGCTTCTGCGACTGCTTCCTCCGCTTTTCTACGCTTCCAAGCAGCCTTCCATTGCTCATCGGCATCCAGTGAGGCTCCATCCGCACGGGTCGGGCATCCTGCGTAGTTGATCCTACCATTCGGATGAATGTGCACAACTTCGCCGAAGGTTGGCATTGCAATGGCATTGTTGGGCGAGAAAAGTTTGAATTGTTTCTTCCCTTGCAGCAGGCAGTAGAGATTGTCGTGCTGATCGTGATGGAGTCCGCTGCTTGTCCCTGCTGACGAAGATCCCATCCACACGTTCAGTGTGGATGGCACCAGCGTGCGCAGCAGTTCAGGACGCAAGGGAAAGTCCTCTTTCAAAGCATTCAGAGGCGGCCCAAGCAATGCAGGTCTTCCTGTCTCGTCCTCACCGGCGTCTTGTGTGGTCACGTACCATTTCTGTTCTCCTGCAGCCAAGTGGTCCACAACAGCCGCCAGATTGGTGTGGATGAAGTTTCCTTCTCCAAATCCTCGCTGTTTTCCGGCAGTGCGAATTTCCACACGCACATTGACCTCTCCAGCCTTCTCCTTCAAGCGCGAGAGGGTCCACTGGTTCGCTCGGAACGCATCGTCTGGGACGCATTTGCGAAGGACCACTGGTGTCCTTTCCGCCACGTACTTTCGAAAGAACGTGTCCGCTTCAGGTCGTTTTTCGCCGCTTTCTTCCACCACGGATCCGGTAGATTCGACCAACGTTCCTTGGTATTGATTCGACGCTTTTCTCTCTCTCTTTTGCTTCTTCATTGGTGCGCCATCGTGCGCCATCGTCTCGACGCGAACGTGTCGGAATGGTTCGTTCGACCACCTCCGCCTCCATCGAGATCTCGGTCGATTATCGAGCCAAGATCTCGATCATCCGACGGTCTGAATCGCGATCTCCACCGAACATCTCGATCGGGTTTCGAAGCCCTTTCCCCGCAGGGACCAGAGATATCGATATCTTCCCCTTTGGAAACGAAAAGACGCGATGAAAAATCGCTCGCGATCGCGTTTCGATGCTTTCGACGAGGGAGGGACACCGACGTGCTTTGGTCCGTGCTTTGCTCCGTGCTTTGCTCCGAATATTCGACATATTCGCGACGTGCTTTCCGCCATTTGTGCGCGCCATTCGACGCCTCGAGGCGCTCTGCCATGGACGAAAAAGACGGAGGAGACGGACTGGCGCACTGGAAGAAAGCCAACGCCGAACTGCGGTGCGAAGAAGAGGTGAACTTGCGGCTGAAAGTCCAGCATCGGAAGCTGCAGGAGATCGTGGACGAGCTGGAAATCCGATTGGACCAAGCAAAAGACCAGACCAAACAAGCCCAAATCCAACAGTACGATACCTGCGCCTCCATCAATTCCATGCACGCGCAAATCCGTGAAACCAACGCCAGATTGAAAGGTCTTGGAAAACGAATCGACCTTCAGAGAGCCAAGAACAAAGCAGATCAGGCCGAAATACTGCACAGGAAAGACATGCTCGACAAGCACCTACGAAGCCTTCACAATAACATTGATGCACTCGAGTCAATTGTGGAAGAATGGAAGTCCATGCGCTCAAAAGAAGACAGGAATACTTGCATAGCAGCCAACTCAACACACACTCAACCAAACAGCTAAATTATTACCACTCGGCATTGGAAAGGAGACTGCAATCTCATCAGTGATAGGGATTGTGTCCAATGGCAAGAGCAGTCGTGAGAATACCAAGCACGAGGAAGGGCTGCGCTCGGGCCTGGTATGCGACGTCATTCTTGATGGGGTCCGGCAGAAAGTACTTGATTTGCGCATAGACTTGTGGAACGATCAGGCCAAGAAGGACCAAGGCATACGGTTTGGAGTCTATGGCCCAGAGATAGGCTGCCACAGCCAACTGAAACGTATCAATGGTTCCCACTGTGATGTACTTTGCTTTTTCTACACCAAAGACCACGGGGAGAGACTTCAACCCGAGCTCCCTATCCCCCTCGATGCTCTTGAAATCGTTCACAATGGCGATACCCAATCCGGCTATGGAGTACATCAACGTGAGGACAATAATCTCCAGGGAAAGCTCCCCGAACAGGCTTTGCCCTGCCCACCAGGGTAGCGCGATGTAAGAAGCACCAAGAGCATAGGTCCCTTGCCATCCGTTCTGCTTCAGTTTGAGCGGAGGAGCAGAGTAGATGTAGCTAATGAACGTTCCAAAAAGCGCGATGGACGTCAACGTCGGAAACTCGTGTCCTACATAGTTGTCCAAGTACAACGCCAGCCCCCATCCGCTGAACATCAGGAAAAGGGCTTGCACGAGCACATCCTGACCTGTAATTCTTCCCGATGGGATGGGGCGGTTGGGTTCGTTGATGGCATCAAGATCTCTGTCATACCAGTCGTTGATCACCTGCGTGAATCCAGTCAAGCAAGGTCCCGATAGGACAATGCATGCGGCGGAAAGTAAGATGTCTCTCGGGAAACCTTCGATCCAGTGGAAGTCCCCCGAGGCAGCTGCTCCGCAGATCACACCCCAACACACCGGTATCCAGGTGCCTGGCTTCATCAGTTGGATTTGCAGTTCCAGCTTAGACGCTTTGTCGGCTCCTTCGGCTTGTCGGAATCCCAGGAGCTGCTGTGCTCTCCCACCATAGGTGATCTTCTCCTTTTCTTCTTTGCTCTCCGCCTTGGCACGCACCTGGAGGCGTCCTGCGCGGTTTCCCCTCGCCTCTCGCGCGGCAGCCGTCCTCTTGTTCCCTGCAGGCACACTTCGCATCGCCGTGCACACGCGCATGGACATCATTCGTGAAGCCACGACCGCCAAAACTACGTTCCTCGAGCTCCGTCCACTCGTCGCAAGAAAATCGGACTGGATGACGTCGAGATTGCCTGCCTGGATCGATTGAGAATATTCTCCAAGGGTTTGGACAAGGTGTGGATGCAGACCTGTCAACAGAGTGTGAGAAGATCAAGCTGTGTGCGTGGGACCTAATGGTGCTGGATGAAGGGAGACCCAGGTGATGCAGCAATGGGGAAGGTATGGTGTTCTGGCGTGAACACAGCTGCGGCCATGGAAGATCGATGGGGCACACACAAGCGGTGTTCCACTGCTGTGGCTTGGATAGACATTCCGACATTCCCAGGGATGGACAGCATTGATTCGGTACTCGAGCAAAGGGAAACTCTCAAAAATCATCTTTTCTCGATGATTTGATGCTGGTTTCTATCCTGTTGATGACGTTTCATCGCTTTACTTTCGCATGCAGCATACGAATGAGTAGGCTGCCCATTTATGAAACCTTCCACCTCGGATCTGGTATTGATGATGCCAGCTGACAATACTGGAATGGACAGTAGCATCTGCAAAGTTCCGTTGTTTCGAAATCACAGCAGAAAATGCGGCTGATTGCCGGCTCTGTTGGTCCATTAAGTTACAAAACAAACGACACAAAGCCAGTTTGAAAAAGCGCATGAAAACAGCCAGCACCCCACGGGAAATACGACAGACAACAACAAAGCACAAACGAATCATCTGCATCCAAGCTCCAGTATCTCATGGTCTAAAATCCATCTAGATTCAAGGAAAACGGCTTTGGCTGTTAGCGCTAGACCCAATAGCATCATTCCAAAGGATTAGCATACATGGCCATTGCAATGGTGCAGCTAATGGAAAAGCACAAATGTCCATCTGTGTTCCATTACCCTTGTATGCCCACATGCCACTCTCGAAACTTTATTTGCTTGATTTTGACCGAGCTCCACGCAGTACGAAGCTCGCACGCCCGAAAGAGATCACTTGCCTACACTCTGTAGTTTGAAGGATCCCAACATGCTTGCATCAGGAACAAGAGGGTGTGCCAACGGCTTGATACCTTTTCTGCAATATCTTCTGTCGAGCCGTCTTTCCAGAGCTCTGGACCACTTGACTGTGACAGGTTCTCCTTGAGTGGTGATGGGTTCTGGCATGATTGTGAGCATCCCAAGCCGATTTCCGTAGACCATGTCTGTAAGCAAGCGATCACCCACCATGACAAGTTGTTCCACTTTGCAGTTGAAATGTTCTTCCAACTCTTGCCTATCTCCATCTGGCTTTTTCTTTGCGTGCCTGAGCACTGGGATCCCCAGTGCTCGTTCAATGGCCTCGGCTTCCTTGCCATCTGGATCAAACTGCTTCAACCCTGCCGAGTTGCTGAGCACGGCCACTTGACCTTCGAATGCTTCCATGCACCGTGCCAACCCTTCTTCCACTCCACCAGGAGCCGCCTGCATGGCATAAGGTGCGGTGATGGTGTTGTCCTTGTCGAAGATGCAGCCTTTGAATCCAGCGTTCGCCAATGCTCGCCAGTCGACCTCGCCGACGTGCTGCACACGCAAGTGCGGGAGCAACCATGCCTTGTTCTTTCGCAGGACTTGAAAAAACACGCGTGTGCCAGCCACATTCACATTCTGGCCGCCACGTCGGATGACCGAAGCCATCACAGCGTAGGGTCGAACAACGATCACCACTCCCACCAAATTCCGCCCCTCGTTGTAAGAGACATCCGAGTGGAATTCGCGACAAACAAAAACCTCTTGGGATCGCGACATTGCCAGAGGAAACACTAACATATCTTGTCATGCTCGCTTGCTCTTGGGGATGATGGAATAATCTCAAGCTTTAACGTTTGCGACTTGACGTTGCCGATGCATCCATGGGGGAACGAAGCGATGGAAGTTGTTGCACAAAGAAACATTTTGAAGTACATACGTTTCAAGTCCCACCTTGCTTTTTCCAGGCACATCCACAGATCAAATGAAGGCACACACGCGCTCAAACAAAACGATACAGACGATAGACGGCGTGGATTTGCAAGCATCTCCAGATGCATAGAGGTACCATCATCCAACCAATCCGGCTCCGTGTCCCTCTCTTGGTGTGCTCGTTAGTCCCGCCCAACATCAAGCATTCGCTTGCACTTCTATTCTTTGCGAGTGAATGGTTCATTTCTAGGTCGTTGCTTAATTGTTGCCATCCTACCACTCATGCTTGTTACCTCTTCATCTTCAAACTCTCCACGAATAAGAGACGTTCCAATGATCCATTTCGTGCGCTTCCTTCGATTGATGGCATAAGCAACGGCAGAAGGTGGAGTGCACACCCGCTTGCAGATAAACAAAAGCGGTATAGTAGTATCTTGAGGCAAGTGCTTTCGTATGAGCTTGAGGTTTGTTCCTAGTTAGGGAGCATGTGTTCTTCGGCTTCACACGAAGGCCGGTGTACCGTTTGACATACTAAATGGGTAAAGAAACACGATGCTTCTTTTTGCCAACAAAAAGTCTTGCATGGCAAGTGTGGTATTCTCATTTCATCAATGACTTCGGTAGGCCCGTCATCCAAACCATTCCGAGTTTGCAGAGGATATGGGACTAGTCCATGAAAAACTGGGTGGAGTAGAAACGTGCTCGCTTCCATGGCGGATACGCTTTTTGGCTTGGAGAAGGAAACCTTCATGCGACGATCGTCACGCCGACAACGGACTACGTTGCATGGATGTAGGAAACCGCACGTTGTTCCATTCTTTCGCGTAGGCAGAGACATGTCCACTCTCCTGGTTCGTGGCATGCGTCGTTGGTTGCACGGTCCATCGCCACCGACGCATCGTTCGCCTTTGCGTTGTACGTGTGGATCCCACTCGTGTGGGTGGATGGACGAGACGGTGGTGGAACGTGGTGCTGCACCGTTCGACCGTTGGGTGTTCGACGTGCATCGGGATTTGGCGGGAAGGCACGCCATTGGCGGGCGGACAGGATGGAACGGATGCGCGCACGTTTGGCCGCACAAGTGGCGGATGGCGGCTACTACGAGGCGCACGAGAGCTACAAGACGCTGTACCATCGTCTGCGCAGCAAGAAGAAAGCAGTGGAAGCCATGGACGTGGCCGTGGAAGGCACCACGGCCATGTTTCGCCATGGACACGTGCGTTGTGGCGAAGAGTTGGCCATGCTCTTGCTCGAAAACTGCGCCAGAGACGGCGCCAAAGTGGATGCGAAGAGCGTGGGACGCGTGGACGAGATCTTGGGAAGCTGGCCACGCGACAAGGTGGACGAACACGCGTTGAAGTTGGACGCGTTGCCGACACACGTGGACGGCGCGTTGAAAGTGATCCACGCCGCCCTTCGATGGATCGAAAAGGCGGAGGAAGAACAAGTGGATGCGGTCGACGTGGAAGAGGTGGCGGCCAAGTGGCACCATTGGATCGCCACGTTCTTGTGCGAAACCGTCGGCACCGCCTTGATGGCCGAAGCGACGCCGCACTTCGCACGTGCACGCGCACCGGAGGAGTTCGCACACGCGCTGCTGGAAGTGGCCAAGAAAGGAGACAAAGAACAAGTCGACGTGGTGGGCGTGAGAGGGATCCTTGAAATGCTGGTGGTGAACCAATGCGACGATGCAGAACAGATGCGTATCAAGTTCGTGGAAGGACTGGAAGATCCAGCCCTCATGGAAACGCAACTTGGACTCTTCGGCAAGTTCTCCATCACTGCCATCAAGAGAAAATCCAAAGAACTCTTCCGCATGCTCTGCCAAAAGTACGACAAAGATATTAAGAGAGACAAGGGTATCAAAAACCTGTGCAATCGTATTGTGCAAGCCCATTTTGGTGGCGGCGACAACCCAATGGGGATGCTAGGAGGTCTCATGAAAGCCATGATGTCCTGATACGAGTGGAGCAAAACGAATGCGAACGGCCAGCAAGTGTTCCAATACGTCAAGCAGACATGTGCGAACCGGCAAAACTGGATCGTAGCTGCTGGGAGGCCTCGCGTGAAAAGCAAGGGGTCCACGGCCCAGCAAAGGGGTGCAGTAGCGGGGTTTAGGTGGCCCGATTCTTTCAGTAGGACCACAGAAGCATAACAACCACGCCAATCTCCCAACTCAATCTGAGTTGAGCTGAATCAAACCGCGAATGGAATGGTAACTGGCCTTCCATTCGCTGCTCAAATCTAACTTGTTGCCTTGGGGCTCGCCACGTCTGTCTACTTCCCAGTGGGAAACGCCAAAATTTGGATCGTTTTGTCTGCGATAGATCCACAGTAGAACCGAAAACAGTTGTTCCAGCACCTGTGGGTCGAGGGTGCTGGAATACACCATGTCCAACGCCAAAAGTGCCTCGTACTGTGGCCACCATATCTTGTTCAATGTCAAGAAAGTACCATCTCTACCTGCCTCATCAAATACTCCGCCTCGCTTGGTGTCAAAGCTCTTTGAAATAGCCTGTTTCGCAACTGGTTCAGCCACCATGCTTTCGTTCTTTCCAAGTGTGTCCGCAGCTACCTTCAGCAGCCATGCTGCTTCTAGCGCATGGCCATATCCGATCGTAGAAACCGGAACAGCACTCCAGTCCTTGTAGAACAGCTCGTAGGCAAAAGTTGGCAATGTTGGTTTGTAGATTTTTTGTGACAGCACTGTGAACAGCTCATCAAGCCTTTCCTGGACCTTTGCATTTTCTGTTGCACGATACAGGGCTATCAGAGCCTCCATCATGTGCAAATGCGAGTTGCTGGCTTTATCCGCTCCCTTAAACAGGACGATATCCATGTTTTCTTCGGTGTAACCCCCATGTATTGGGTCGTGCGTTGCTGCGTCGAGCGTCGCAAAACAATCCAGCGCGATCTGTACAGCTTCGCTGTTTTCCATCGATTTCCCGTAGGTTGCCAAGGCATAGATAGCTTGCGCATTGGCATACAAGCTGCTGCCTGCATCCGTCGTCCTTTCGCCCGAGTAATCCTTCTTGAAGTAGAAGAGACCCGTCTCTGGATTCCGGTACTTTTTCAGGAACTGGTACTGCTCCTGAGCAACCTCCACCAGGTCCAAGCGCCAGTCCCAGGCCTCAGCCAGGACCGTAAACGCGTACAAATGGCGAGATTGTTGCACAAGTCCCCTTTCAGCGAAAGCATCCGGACGTCCTCTTTGGTCCACCACTCCGTAGAAGCCTCCTTTGGGATCCTTGCCGTGTTTCATCCAGAACGCGACTTCCTCCTCCAGCATCTGCGATGCCAACCGTCGCACCGTGCGATAGTCCACACCGTTCGCCATGCACGTGCTCAGAAGCAAGGCAAAGGCGAGGATTCGCATCAGGACACCTGTCACCACCCGAAGCATGGCATCCGTTCGTCGCACGGCGCCAAAGTGCGGTGGAAGATGCAGTCTGTAGCGTGCCTCCTCGAGAATGCCGACGAGGTCGAGCCCACCCCTCCACCAGACCTACAACTAGCTGTACCATGTGGGGCGAGCGGACGCATGGGGCGTTACAACGAGTAAAAGTGCACCTGCATGTTTGGATTGGTCGTGCACACGGGCTCGTTTATGGGCAGATGGGCTTGCGACGGAGAAGATAGAACCTGTACATAAAAAAACTGGGAGAAACGGAGTTACTGTTGACCAGGAGGTGGAGGGCCCGGGGGTGGGCGAGGCATGGGCATGCCAGTTGATGCACTCCATGCACGCAAACACTCGTAGTACGCTGCATAAGCATCCTGCGCTGATTGCTGGTGTGGATGTGGAGGATATCCTGGTCCTTGTGGTTGTACAGGTGGCATGGGCGGGGGTGCCTGTGCATACCATTGCTGGTGCTGTGTGGGTTGAAATTGTGGCATGTATCCTGAACCGGAAGGATAGTAACCCGGTCCATCGGCGTAGCGGGGTGTTGGAGTTGGTCCCCCACGGCCCCTTCCAGGTCCATGTGAAGGCCGCCTGTCCGGCCTGGCCGGGTGAGGGCCACGCTTGGGAGGGAATTCTTGTGCCGCGGGAGGCTTTTCGCCCCCCTTCCTTTTGGCTTTGGCTTTCCTCTTTTGCCGAGCCTCTTCCTCGTCATCAGAGTAGTCCACCTCTTCTGGTGGGAGTTCCTCGTCGTGGATCCCTGACGCATCGTACCCTTTGGAGTTCAGCTCTTCCGGTTTGACAAAACTGGCTGCCTGAGAGACAGCATAGATGGAAACTCCCGTGCACACTTTATCTGGAAGCGCGTCACCTTCGGAGTACCTGAAGTTGTAGAAAGGCATGGTGACCGGGCCAAAGACCTCTTCCACCCTTCCCAGTTTGGTCCGGTCTTCCAGCACCAGCACGGTGCCTTCATCCAGCACGTCGCTCCCTGGATTTCCCTGCACAACCACGACTCCTTCAACCACAGACAAGACTTTACCAGCCAGTATTACCTCCGTGGAATCAGAGATGTCGAATTCGATGGGGTTTGGAGGTGGCAATTTCAGCTGTTCATTCTTGGTCCTGGGCACTTGTTCTCCATCGGAACCTTCTTCCGCCTCGAACACACCAGCAGCTCGCATCTCCTCCACCAGATGCACCCGTTCCACTTCCAATTCGCCTTTGTCGTCCTCTCCAGCGGAGGAACCTGTGTCTGCTTCGCTCTCCTCTTCGCTGGTGGTGGTGTCGGAGCTCGATTCCGACCCACTGCTGGCGTACTGCAGCTCCAGCAGGTTCGGTAGGCGCGGATCTCGCACCTCCTGCGACTCCACTGCACCTTCGGCCATCTCCATCGCGGCTGCAGCTGCAGCTGCTGCCACGGACAAGCCGGCATCGTCGGCCAAGCGCGGCTCGTCCATCGCCATCACCGACACCGACACCGACGCGTTGTGAACTTCACTACCGTCGGTCGCCTCTGGATGCTGTTCGAGGCGCCGCCGGAGTTGTTCCTGCACGTTGATTGGTGGAAGGTCCGATCGGACCAATCAAAAGCGAGGAACAGCGGAGGGGGCCATCTTCGGGGGTCGAGGACGCCGCGCGTGCGACGGAGGACACAACTGTCTTCTTTCATGGCTTCGTCTTTGACATGGAAGGTGGCACTTGGAGCTTGCCACAACACACGAGTCATTTCCATGCACGGTGTGGCGGACAACATGGGTGTGTGTGTGTTTGGATGGTTGCGTTCTTCCAATGCAAGGATCGCATCATTGTGAGAATGGTAGCAAGGGAAGGAGAAAGGCCCTTTGAGGACGAACCTGCGGTTCATCCCATGTGAAAGCACGAGAATGGAACTTTGTTGATGGGTGCGATGGATGTTCGCACCTTGCAATATCGTAGCGGCGCCATTTGGTTTACCACAGACAAAGTGCAAGGTGCTCATCGATGCCGGTCGCGAATTGCGGAAGGAAGAGTGTTGCCAAGTTGCTTCAATCACGAAGAAATGGTCCACACTCGGCTATTGTGGTGCGCTGGCGATTGAACGCGTCACACAAAACAATCCAAGACGGTAAAGGACAGTAGCACTGCCTCCATACCCATCACCCTCCTTGCTTGGATGGACCGTTCGACGTGTTGCATTTCATCCTCTTCCACAAAGTAGGATGGAACCGCCTAGACACGGAAGCGCGACCTTTCCTCCCAAGCGCACCAATGTGCATCCCATCCATCTCCACAGACCTTCCTTTGCAACCTAGCACGCTTGGTCCTTTCCTTCGTGCGTGCTTGCGACGCACGTGCAGGCACACACCCACTCTATTTCTCCCCATCATGTTCCATGTCCGTTTCTGTCTCTGTTTCTTCGACGTCGTCTTCGTTGTTGCACAAGTGGTGTTGGGTGGCATGAAAATGCATCACGAGAACGTGAAGTTCGCTCCATCGCGTCGGCGAAGCACGTGCGGCGATGGCGCACGTGGGACGAGGCGCATGCGCGCCTGTGGGCTTGTACTACAGCACCGGGACGTTGCGGACGCGCAAGGTGGCGCACATGATCAAGGTGCGGCTGGGAGACGCGGTGAGCGAGCCGCAGCTGATCCGAAGCGCACTGCCGCAGCAGCTGTCGGAGCATGCGAAAGGGATCATTTGCGGCACGCCGAGCTACTTGTGGAGCGACCACCAAGTGTCTGCATTGGATTGGGACAACGTCATGGCGCCATACACCAACCCCACGGACATGGACGGCAAACGCGTCGCGGTGTTTGGATTCGGCGACCAAAAGGCGTACGCCAAACACTTCGCCGACGGTGTCGGCATCGTGTGGGAGAAGATGCAGATGCGTGGCGCGAAGATGGTGGGAACGACCGACGTGGAAGGATACGAGTTCGAAAGGTCGAGAGCTGTCTGCAACCGCACGTTCGTGGGACTGGTCCTGGACGACGACAACCAACCGGAACTCACCGAAGAAAGGGTGGAAAAATGGTGCGCACAACTCAAGAAAGAATTCGAGATCGAATGAACGAAGAGAGAAAAACCCTGGCTATTATTGCACCACACACTGGATCTGTTGGAATGGGAAATAAAGTGTCACACATAATTCACTGACGAGTGTTCGATCCTTCATTGGAAAAAACGTCCCAAAAAGCCCTGGACAGGATTGCCTCTTGGCTTCGCAACCCCTTCTGCTTTCAACAACCTCACCTGATCACGCAGGGCAAACTCCGTGCGATTTAGAATTTGCCTCTCTCGCACCCGCAGTGCCGCCGCAGCACTGACCCTTCCCGGCGGTGTCTCTGCCACAGCGGACTCCTCTTCCACATCGCCAAACGTTTTCATCGTTTGGCGGTCTTCCTCCATCGTTTTTGGATACCCCTTGAGTGCCTTCTGGCAGGCTTCTACCAACAACCTACGTGCCTGGATCTCCAGATCTACGGGGACGGGATTATCTCCTGTTTCAAGCAACAGGCGTTTCCCGAGCGCCATCATGTCCTCGCTGCTTTCCCCTCGAGCTGCCACCAAACGCGCGTACTTGAGAAGCACATCCGGAATGCCATCAATTCGAACCGGGAAGGACTCTTCGAAACCCACTCCCAGTTCCTCCAGCAAGGCCTCCTTGGTTTCAGCCATGGGATCTCTGGGATCCACTCGAAGCTGGAGCTTGGCCATGTCGTAGGGGTTTGTTCCTAGAGCTGGCACAAATCCATAGCTGAGCAACAGTTCTCCGCTGGATCGGTTGCCGTAGGAAGCATAAACTTGTTCCCCTTCGTCGTATTCTCGATCGGTGCGCAGGACCACCGTTTTGGATTTGGGATCCCAATCGATGTGCGCATTGGAAGACGTGCTGTGGTTCAACATGTCTGCCCACGGTACGAGAGAAAGGAGGTTCTCGTTGGTTTCCAAGCGGACCATCCTCGACAGCAGTTGGCTGTAGGCCCAGGTGATCCCCTTGGCATCCAGCTTGACTTCTGCTTCCTTTCCGCCGGACTTGGCCGCTTCCAGGACCATGCCGACGGCTTCCTGCAGCTGCTTTTGGAGCATTTTGGCGTCGTCTTGGACGCACGATCCTCGGAGCAGCGTCTGCACTTCCTTGTTGGTCCATTCAAACACACAGCCGGTGGATTTGGGCAAGGCTTGCAGGTACGGTTCGCATTCCGTCGGTTTGCCTCTTTGGCTTCGGGCCTTTGCTTCGGCCAAGTACGTCGCCATCACGGCCCATTCGTCTCCGTCCTGCTCCCTCACCCTTCGAGCCAAGGCGGACTTCATCACCGCCGTTTCTGCGTCGATGACAGCTGCACGTGGCACTTGCAGCAGGCATTCCCCGGCACGGATCCTTCGCGTGGCCACGAGTCCGCGTCCTTCCACGCCCACTTGTCGCAGCTCCACGGCTTGTCCTTCCATTCCTTTTTGCTTCAGCCACCTCTGCAGCCCGCTGCTCGTCGCAGGTGCGCTTGGAATCGTCGCCATCTTCGTGTCCATGCCAGCCACCGATTCGCACCAAATCGACGTCGATCCACTCGTCCACCACGTCTGCAGATGAAGGTTAACTTCGAACTTAACCTGGGAGGGAGGGTGCAGTCCCGACGTTGCCGACACGTCACGAGAGGCGTTCCAGGAGCGCACGTGCGGAATGGCAGCGGCTGCGGACGGCTTGGACGAGCTCCTGCGTGGATCCAAGGGAACGAGGGACGTGCAGGTCCGCGATGGGATGGATCTGGTGCGCCGAAGGAACGTCCTGATGCGAATCCGCGCCGAAAGGATCCGTGGAAGGACCCTCTGGAGCAACATGGCAAGGTGCAGGGACGGATGAAGCAGGTGCATCCGTCGTTTCCGTGCGTTCCATTCGCGACTCCAAGTCGTCCAAGCGTGTATGGAGGGTCTGGATCTCCTCGGTGTGAGACAATCGGATCGCATCCACGTGCTGGTCCATGGACACAATGTCCATCGAGAGCTTCTCCAACGTACGGGCAAGGTCAGCAAGCTGCTTCTCCATCTGAACACGAGTTGAATCCTCCTGTGGTCGATCAACGTGACGCTTCTGCTCCGAAGATGGTATGCGCAAGCCATTGACGCAAGGGGCCAGACGGCGGGGCTGTGAAAGCTCGCACAAGTGCGGACCGTCTGCAGGAGTGATGCGCTTGCTCCCTACGCGTATCTGACGCTGCAAGTCGACGTTTCTGCTCCGACAAAGGGAGATCAAGTCCACCAGCAAGATGAGCTTTCGTTCAGAGAACCCCTGTGATAGAAATTGCTTCAGGTTCAAGCTGGGATGCAGGTTCAATTTGTCCCGACACACACGAAAAATGGCATCGGCAAACCTGCAAGCTTCCCAATCCTCTGGTCGTTCTGCACCTTCGAAGAGGGTTTCCTTCAGTGGTTGGGAATACACCAAGAGAACGTAGCGAAACAGAGGAATAAATTCCTTCGGATCACCGGCAAGCAATCTGGGTTGACATTCCCCAACCACATGGGACGTCGCCGGTCAGCATGCTGTGACGGTTCCTTTCCTCACCAAGCGCACGGCCGCTCCTCGTTTCCCCCTCTTCCTCGTCTTGCGCACGCACCGTTCCTCCGAAACATTCAACGGACATTTGATTTTCCGGAGTTCTCTTCTCACGAGCGCCAAGTTGCCTTCAGGATCGCCAGTGGACGGCATGTTGTCTGACTTTCCGTCCATTCGACTTGCTGGTGCGGTCGGTCACCGTCCTCGAGAGGACTCCCAGCCTGGCCTCACACCGACCCTGAAAAGACGCCCCACTGGGGTCGCCGTCCGGTCACCGTATGCCGTACGGGTACCTCTACCAGCCACGATCTTTCCGTGGTCCTCTTCGTGCAGGTTGGATTCCAAGAGTGGTACGACACAAGAAGCATCCACTCCACCATTGCTTGTCATCGAGCCCGCTGCTTCACGACACGGTCTTCCCACTTGCGCATGAAACAAGCGAATGCAAGACTGCGTGCCATGCTAGGCTTTGGTACAACTGAATTCGTCGAAAGGAAAAAGGAACCAGGAGCTGTGTTCATCTCCAAACTAGTTTGCATAGCGATGCGCTTTGTCCAAACCAAGACTGCACGTCATCTCGATAAAAGCGTTTTCATGCACGGCCTACTGCCGCCCGCCGAGTTGGAACTCGATCAAATGCTGCAATCTTCTTCGCACCTCCTTCCACGGACAATTTCCTTTTTCGACGAGCAGAGTTGTCCTCGATCAATGTGGTATGTCCTTGGTCGAAGCTTGTATGGATTTGTCGCTTGCTTTCGGCTCTTTACTCGTTGCTTTCCGCCATTTCACACAGGTCCATCTGACCTCCCACACCCCTCCACATAGGCAGCACATTCCGCTTCAACTGCCACCTTGCCAAGACGGATGTTCCACGATGCAAACGCATCCTTGCCTTGCATATGTCACACGCATGAATACTTTACGTCCCAACACCAGTTCAGATTGCATGGCATGAAGCTGCTGGTGGTCTGGATGGAAAGGACAGGCCAGGCTCAGGAATCCCCAGGGTCTTTGAGGCAGTTTGTGAATGTGACAGACTGGGGTCGGTAGCATTGACGATGCTGGTGGGCGCACCTTCCAGGAGACGAAGAAGGAAACACGCAGTGACTACAGATGCGCTTGCAGCAGCGGCATTGGCCATGACGTTGGCCCTGGCCACCGTGGCCATGGTGCTGCATGCATGGTTGCCTCCAGCAAGCGTGGAAATCGAACTTCCGCACGTTCCAGTGGTGGTCGCTAAAAGCGAGAAGCTGAGAGAACTCGTGAAAACGCATAGATTTATGGATCGAAGTGACAAGAATCAGACGGTAGAACAGTGGCTCAAGCTTACCAAGGATAACGTGAAGGGCCCACAGGACTTGCCTTCGCGTAAGGAGGCTCGACAAATCTTGCTGCCACGCTTGCAGGAAAGGCTGAAACACTTTCGAAGCAGAGGGTGGAGAGAGGACTCGAAGAAGCCGGGGGATGAAGGGCATGAGGAATTAGCGCTATTGTTAAATGGCGTTCTGGACGACATTTTTTTTGCAGACCAGGTTGCAGATTGTCCGTCTGATCCTTCTTTGCCCTCTGATGTCTACAAGGGGAAGAAAATATACATCGCTTCCAACTTGCACGAGAATGAACCTCTCATGCCGCACTTTGTGTACATGTTGATAACTACGATCCTAAACTTTAAAAGCTTCGAAGATCTATTTGTGTCTATATACGAGAGCGGGAGTGAGGACAGGACAGCCCAGTGGCTTGCGTTCTTGAGAATTCTTTTGGATAGCATTGGGGTGAAGAACGTGATCATGTCAGGACCAGATCAGAGGAAAACTGAGCAAAACAGAATAGAGTTCCTCGCATATTGCAGGAATAGATTACTAGAGCCTTTCCTTTCACACGCAAGAGCAGGGGTCAAGTACGATAAAGTGGTCTTGATCAACGACGTGTACTTCTGCAGCGATCATATCTCACGGCTCTTCTTGCACGATGCAGATATGGCCTGTGGACTTGATGTCACGCGCACCCCACCACATGATCACCTTCTTTTTTATGATGTGTGGGTTGCGAGGGATGCAACTGGTCACATGTTCTCCAACTTCCCACCCTACGTTGAGCATTCCTATTCGAGAATGCGAATCGAATTTGGCATGCCATTTCCAGCACATTGTTGTTGGAATGGCCTCGTGTTACTGAATTCAGCACCTTTCCTCCAGAACGGGATCAGATTCCGATCTCATGACCCAAATGAGTGCGCAGCATCGGAGTGTTCCCTGATGTGCAGGGACTTCTATATGAATGGCTACAGGAAAGTCGTAGTGGACCCAGCTGTGCGAGTAGCATATGCAAGGGAAGATCAGGACGTAGCGTACGATCTGCTTGTAAATGTTCCATTCAGGAGCTGGCGTGAAACCCAGGGCTGGGGAATAGATTGGGACCACGTGCCACGGAAAACTCATGTGCTCTGCTGCCCGCTTCCAGAGGAACGCGACGAGGTGGAGTTTGACCCCAACCCATGGGCCGTGGTTCGCAAGGATTGCTACACCGAGCACCTAGACTGAAGTGGAGCAGGCACGGCACTTGGAACACTCATTTCTAGCAGGGACAGACTCTTTGCGACTAAGGATAAGGCGGTCAAAACAGTCAGGAGACACGGTTGGAGCAAAAATAAATTCACAGCAAGAGTTTTGTAAGGATACCACCAGCAAACATACAAGCCACCGTGATGAAGGAACTGATACTCAAGGTAGCCATCCCTGTCAGACCATGTCCTGAAGTGCAGCCGTTGGCTATACGTGACCCGAGCAAGAGCAAAACCCCCCCACAAAAAGCACTGACTGCACTGCCTACTCCCACTGCAGCTTTTGCAGACAACACTGGACCTACCACGGATGCACGTGCATAATAATTTGAAATAAATCCTCCACAGACCATACCGAGAGCAGCAACTGCCTGCCAAATGGAGCGAGTTCGTGTAAAGTATGGGGCATTTTCTTCACATTTGTGATCGCATGTTTTGGCTGCCATCCCAGCAGCGAAGACCCAACCAGCAGATGCTCCCAGGCCCGTACCGTTGGTCAATATGGCAGGGATCTGAAGCAAACCCAGGAGCACACCTGCAATCAGAGGATCCCAGGCGGCTGAGTGCAGAGTGGGTGGAAAGCTTGCAAGAGGCGCGCCTGGAGCGACCCACAAGGCAGAGCTCACTTTCCAAGGGAAATACACTTCAACAACCTTGATCACAGCCACCATCATGACAGCCATGCCCACAGCCACTGCAGGGTAAGGAATTTTCAGCATTTGATCTAGAGCCTTTGGTTCACCTCTTTTCTGGTAATTGGGCAATTTTTCCAGCAGGCCTTTTTCCAGATAGCCCACCACCAACGTAGCTAGCATGCCTCCAGCAATGATGTGTACAACGTAGGGAAGCCCGGCACCCACTTGTGCCCACACGGTGCCCGGACAGGACCCTGTGAGAGCCATACCAGATCCAAGCAGGGTACCACCAAGCACATTTGCGCCGTATCCTCCGCATTTCCCCAATCCCAACGCAAGGCCTCCTCTGGGCACCCTTTCCTTGACCCCCGTGGCATGCAGGAGGGCCATGACGAGCAAGGATGTGGCCGAAGCGCCCAGGAACATGCGCATCATGGTGAAGTGGTGCATGGCCATCTGTTCGGTGATGGCCAGCGGCACGTCGGTCTTTGCACGATCCAGCAAGAATCCGAACCCACCTCCAGTGAGCAGTGCTGTTCCCAGATTTACCATCTTCCGCCTCCTTTCGCCCTCGGTGTCCTTGGTGATGGCAGCAGCCGACACTCTTGCAGCTCGCACTTGTTTCGACCTCTTGCAAGGTCCCCTTTTTCCACCGATCTGCTGTGGGACGAGGCGGATGGCGCACTGCATCACACCTGCGCTGTGCGGTGATGTCCACGTGCTCAGACACGGTGGATCGTGTGGCCAGACAGACACCAGAACCTCCCTTTCGAAACCGAAGCAAGTCCCCTTTTAAAAGGATATCGTCTCGGTTCGATTCCCGAAGAGACCCGAAAGGAAAGGGTGCAGCGGAAAAAAGGTGCAGGTGTTGCAGAGGATTATTCACGAAAGACTATCGTGTCCTCTGCGAGGACGGGAACGGGTGGGGGTGGTTGGGAGTCGGTTGGAGAATGACGTGAGACGGGAGGTTCGGGAGATTCTTCTCCAATCAACCGAGATGCGAAAAGGAAGATCCTTCCAATCAACACGGGTCTGAACCGAATCGACTCGGGTTCAATGGCGAAGGACAAAGAGACCGAACGACGTTGTGAAGCGGTTGTGAAGGACAGCCATGTGCAGCAGGTTCTGGAGGATCTGTCCGATGGATCGGCTGCCATGCAGGCAAGCAAGCTTTGTCACTCGTGCTGTCGATGCATGCATCCACTTGCTCAGGAAGACAACAGGGAAGGAGGATCTGTCGAGCTCGGCTGCTTCCTCCCATGGAAACGACGACGACGGTGCAGCAGCCACGCGCCATTCGTACGATGAAATGCTCGATGGCATCGTCTGCCGTGTCCATACCATTCCTTCGCTCGTCCAACCCTTCCGTCGAAGCCTGGCGAAATTCTTCTGGTTGGTGTGATGCCTGTGCTCGCACGTGGGTGGAGCCACGACCGAAGCAAGCACGCCACGTTGCAGGCGCTCGTCGTCGAGCTCGCCACCCATCCACGTCCACGTCGCAGGTGTTCGATCCCATCGCCTTCGGAGCACGTGGGCCACGAACCGTCGTCCATGCGTGTCACATCCGGGGCGCCCCGCACAACCGTGGTAGATTCCTTCCCGTACAACGGTGTCCGGTCGTTGGGGGATGACCTGAATGTCGACATCGCACGTCCACGTTCGTCCCAGTTCGACCGAAGGCGATGGCGGCGCGATTGGCGCTGCTGGTCGCGATATGGAGCGTGCTGGCGCGGTTCTGCCGCGGCCAGTGGGAATTGCCTGACTGCGCGTGCGTGGTGGGAAGGAAAGACTGCGAAGCGGCGGCGGCGAAAGAAGCAGTGACACGTGCGTTGAGATACCTGCGAGAAAACGATTGCAAACGCAGCTGCAGGAGAGACTTGGGATGCAGAGATGCGTTCTTCGAAGTGCAGCAGCACATGGATGGTTGCCCAGCGGGCACCCTGGTGAACGATCTGGAACGAGAAAAGTACGAGTATGACGTACACTGCCACCATTGCAACGCAGCACCGCCGGAAAACAGCAGTCTTTCCAGCTGTCCAAACGTAGACTGTGGGAGCGAATCCATCGTCGAAGCGTGGTCCAACCTCAAGGCAAACTGCGAAGACCAAGAGGCTGGAGGGTGCTTGAGCTCTGCACAGTGCGAGGAAGATTGGCTGATCGTCTATGCAGCCATGTACACTTGCGAGCATTTCGAGGTGCATCGGGTGATTCGACGAGGTTTTCATGAGTGGCAACGCTCTTACTGCAGCTCTGGCCTAGCATGCTCTTTACCGGAATCTTTGTTGGAAGTGGACTGCACGACAGATGTCAACGTGGAGCACCAAGATCCTTACGGCTGGATCCGTGAGCCAGACTGCGCATGCTTGGTTGGTCCTTTGGATTGCAGCTCGGAGAGACCAGCTATTCAAGCACTGGAGTTTTTGCGAGAGAACGAGTGTGGCAGCAAATGTAGATACAGCTTATCCTGCAGGGAAGCATTCTATCATCTGGAGCAGTTCGTGGACGGGTGTCCAGTAAGTGCGGTAAGCGCAAGCGTTGCCCACGAGAAGCACAGGTACGACGATACATGCAGCCATTGTTGGCAACAGAGAGATGAACAAGACTCCTTGGAAGACTGCCCTGCGATTGACTGCAGGGATGAAGGCCGACTTTTGCAAGCTTGGTCGAGCCTTCAGTCTTGCATGGGTGATGCTTGCGACACCAATTCCCAGTGCAAGCAAGATTTTCAAGTGCTCAGTGCAGCAAGAGCCACCTGCGATCACACTCAGATGCCCTCCGTGGCGAGCCGAGGAATCCACAGCTGGGAGGAGGGCCCTTGCTACACGCAACGTTGCAACACCCCCCTGTCTCGAGAGGTGGACTGCGACACTGGCATCAATGCGAGGTATGCAGGGATCTTTTCGAGGGTTTCGTCCTCCAGCACATCCGCTGGGACTGACGGCGGATCGTCTGCATCTGGTGTGGCCGTTGCCGCCGTTGTGCTGGCCTGCTTATCCTGCACTGCCTGGCTGGTGTTGGGTGGTGTCTATGCCTACCGTTCCTTGCATCAAGAGAAGGAGAAGCGTATCTTGAACATCATCCAGGAGCCAGGCAGTACCTAGCTCCCAAGGCAATGCACTTGTACAATTTTGTTCCCGACTTTCGACGCTTCTCCACGTCAGAGTGCGATCCGTGGCTCCAGTCACGTTTTCCTCCGATGTCGACATCTTTCTTGGATCCCCCCGGAGATCCGATCTTTCGCTCCATCGTGCCCCTGCTCGCCCCGGGCAACCGTCCCTTCCAGATCGCTCGATGTCGAGGGATGTCGACACCACCACGTGGGATCCGGGGCGACTCGGAAGCTTTCCTGATCGGTGTCGGTTGGAATCGTCATCAGAATCTCAACCGACGCTCGGACGTGCAGCAGCGAACCGGCGCCTCCGAGGACGAAGCGCGAAAGCAAGCAGCCGCCACCGAAGCCAAACGTGGAGATGAAGACGACGTGGATCGCCCTCTTGTTGGGCGTGCTCCTGGCGAGCACCTCCGTGACGGTGTTGGCCGATGGGCATGACCACAACGACGACGATCATGACCACGATCATGACCACGATCATGACCACGATCATGGCCACGACGATCACGATCATGACCACGACCACGACCATGGCGATGCCCATTACGAGGGATGGCCGGACTGCCTCTGCGTTGCAGGGGAATTGGATTGTGAAGACACGGACACTGTAAATGAGGCACTTTCAGTGTTACGGGATGGCGATTGCGATGATGACTGCAGCTCTGAAGCTTGCAGGGATGCCTTCTTCGTGCTGGACATGTATCATGCTGGATGCCCTGCAGGTAATCTTGATGCTACAGTGGGAGTTGCATTCCACGACTATGATCACGAGTGCCAGCGCTGCTATCAGGAGCCTGCCTTTATTGAAGGAGCCCCAGATTGCGACCTGACAGTGTGTGACGATTCCGAGAGGGTGCGGGCTGCTGATACAGCCTTGAACTCCATGCCATGCCTGGACGAAGCAAGTGAGAGTGCTGAGTGCAGAGATTACTTCAGGACGGTCCTCACATTCCATGACTTTTGCAGGGATGTGACCGAAAGGGTGATTTTGACAAACTATCATGATTTGGAGGAGGACTACGAAGGTGTGCATTGCAACTTGGTTGACGTTGAGGAGCGGGAAATCGACTGTGACTCTGAAATCAATCAAGAGTTCTTGAGCGAGGACTGAAGGGTGCGCACTGCTCATTTGGAATTTTGGACTGTGTCTTCTAAGCGTATGAGGTTGGTGTGCTGCACACCGTGCCTCTTTTGAAATTGATATGCTGTGTTTATTACAAGGTCGTGTCCTGAAATTCTCTCCGTGTCTGCACTGTGGGGTTTGAAGTGGGAATAGCTAAATATTTCATCCTCTGGATTTTTTGTATGGCATTCGAATTTCGTAGCAAGTGTGGTTGGAGAAGCATGGGAGAGAATAATAGTTTGCTTGGCTATGGGTCCAGTGGCAGCAGTACTTGCTTTTAGGGACGCAATGAAAGTTTTCTATCAGGCAAACCTATAGTACAAGATGTGCACATTTTCACGAATGATACAATGTTACAGTCTTGGTAAGTATCAATTCCTTCCACAAGGAACCACATTCAAACATTAACACTCATCTTTTCTTGGCTTCTTCGTCTTCACAATACATGCAGCGAAGTTCCTCTCCAGTTCTTTGCGGTCCAAATTCTTCCCAATGAAAACCAACTTGTTCACTCGCGGTTCTCCTTCAGCCCAGTCCTTTCCAACTCCATCGCCGCTGGAAGCCATGGACATCAGCATGTGCACGCCTTGGAAAACGTATCGATGAGGCGAGCCCTCGATGGCCAGCAGACCTTTACTTCGAAACAGCTCCGGTCCCTTTTCCTGCAACAAGGTGGACAACCACATGTTCAACTTCTTTTCATCCAGTTCACCCTCCACCTCGATCCCAACAGAAGTGACGCTCTGGTCATGCATGTGCTCCTGGTCAATGTCCAGGAAACCGTCATCCGTTTCAAGGACACGCTTGAGGTCAAACGCTTTGACATTCAGAATTCTGTCCAGATCAACTTTGGACTGCGTGGTCTCTATGATTTCTGCAACCTGATTAATGGAAGTGATTCGTTCAATCACCTGCTTCTTTTCTTCCTCGTCAACCAGATCGATCTTGTTCAGCAATATTTTATCTGCAAATGCAACTTGCTCCACCGATTCGTTCTCCACACCTTCTGGTTTCTCTTCGTTCAAGTGTTGGATGATGTGCTTGGAGTCAACGACGGTGATGATCGCATCCAATTCGCACTTGGATTTGATGAAATCGTCCACGAAAAAGGTTTGGGCCACTGGGGCTGGATCTGCAAGGCCAGTGGTTTCTATGAGGATGGCCTCGAACGTTGCCTTTTCCAGCAGTTTGTGAATGATTCGGATGAGATCTCCACGTACGGTGCAGCAGATGCATCCGTTGTTCATTTCGAAGATCTCTTCTTTGGTCTCCATGACCAGTCCATCGTCGATGCCCACTTCTCCGAATTCGTTCTCTATCACCGCAATCTTCCTTCCATGCTTCTGCGTCAAGATGTGGTTGACTAATGTGGTCTTTCCTGATCCCAAAAACCCAGTCAGGATGGACACTGGTACCTTGCTGGCCACCATGCCGACACGTTCGTGCCCTTTCGCCGCTGGATTCTGCGACAGCAGTGCTTCCAGGCATTCCTGTGGCCTCCAGGACACACGACACGTGACGACACCCGTCCGCTCGGATCCCCAAGCCTTGCCAGTTGGCACTTTTTCATTGGTCCTACGCCCCCCGGGACGGGGACCGTGTCGACACCGGTGGGGCGTTCGACACGGTGGGGTCCACATAACGTACCACGTCTCGACACCACGTGCAGGCGCACCGTGCAGCGGTTGGAGCCGCCATGCCGACGCATGGGAAGCGACTGGTGGCACCTGGACGGATTCCCAGCGATTTGGACACCACCATCGGACACATCGAACGTGCAGATCGATCCTACCTGGCACTCACCGCACTGGTGAGCTGCAGACCGGACGTGATCCGCGGACAAGTGGCCTTGCGGTTGGAATTCATCATGGAAGGGTTGAAAGTCCTGGCAGGTGGACCGATCAGTGCCGATATCCACGACTACAGAGTGACCGATGCGCTCTTCTGGTCCGTCGTGGACGACCTCACCTACGGACAAATGCTCAATGAAATATTTCCGAGGATCCCAGACTGGGTGGACAGGATCATCAAGCAAGCTTGCACGCTGAACATAGAGTACTTGAACCAAGTTGTTGCTGGTAGCAACAGAGGAAAGCTTTTCCAAGCCGTCAGGGAGAACGACGCAGATAAACTAGAGCAGCTGTCCCTCAAGTATCCCAATCTGATACACGGAAAGACCTACGCTGGGCAGAGCCTGTTGCATGCAGCAGCGGAAACAGGAGCAGATAGAGCATTGAAAAAACTTCTGGACATGGATTGCTCGGTGCAAAGCATGAACAGGAAAGGCAGCACACCGCTCCACGTGGCCACCGAAAAGGGGAATGTGGACATCGTAAAAATCCTGCTACAGCATGGAGTAGACGTGAATGCCAAGAAGATGGAACTCTCTGAATATACCAAAGGTGACTGGCTGAGGAAGACAGGCAATGGAGTGGAAGAAATAAGCCGGGAAGACAAGACAGCACTTCACCTGGCAGTAGAGAATGAGAATGTACAACTTCTTTCTCTGTTGCTGCAATCTGGTGCAGATCCAGATGCACGAAATATGTTGGAAGCAACGCCCCTCCACCTAGCACTGGAGTCACTGTCAGAGGAGCAGCTGACAATGATCGATCTTTTGCTCAAAGCAGGTGCTTCTTGGAACGTAGGAAGCCGTTCAAGTGGAATGGAGAACACTTGTTTGCACATGGCTGTTTCGAATTGTTCACCTGCTGTTGTTGAGTGCTTCCTGGCAGCCAAGGCTGATCCAAATGCAGAGGGTGAGGGCGGATGGACTCCTCTTCAACTTGCTGTGAGAAAAAACAAGTTGGCCATTGCACGCCTTCTACTTGAGTCTGGCGCTGATGCGTCAATACCCGGGGCTCAAGGCAAATCTGCTTTGGAGTTGGCCCGCACAAATAACCGGACTGAGATGCTGTCACTTCTGCAGTCTTTCAGTTGAACAATGCATATTATCAAGTGTTGCAGCGTCAGTGCCATATGTCGTAATGGTAGTAGATGCTTCCGCTGGTATCGACCTACCCTGTGCACACATGGAAGGTGAGTGACGCCTTTGTCCACAGTAATAATGGAGAGTGCAAGGAAACGCAGTGGCAGCTTTTCTAGACAGGCAAGTAGGGCAAAACTTCAAAAACGCCCAATGTGGCTGGATGAAAGATCGGTTGCCCAGGGCTTTTCTCGTGTGGCTGGAAGGTTCAACAAAGGCCACAATCAGTTTAAGGTGCTTCTGCCGTGCTTGAAATTAATGCGAGTGCAATTATGGAACCTACCTAATTAAGAATATTGGAAGCAAGAGTCTCTGTGCTTCTTGGCAGACCACTTGAGTTTCTGGCAGCTCCAAGCCAGCACAACGGTCAGACACGAGTTCTGGTTCTTGCAACGGCATTTATTCTTACCTTCCAATTCCCTGCTGACATATAGGTAAGTCTGCGTCCTCCACAACTCTGATGCTTGCGTTCTGAACTTTCTGATCCAACCTCAGAACAAAGGCATGAGTTCAGGTACTGCATGTTGCTTTCATGTACCTGGCGGGCACCTCGATTCCGCCCTCTTCAAGCTTGGATATGCTTCCTAGTTGTCCACATTTCATGACCTATTTCTCCCTCGATAAAGATAGATCACTCATTACCACTCCAACCTGCATCCACCAAAGCAGAGAACCAATTCACGCACACGGCCTGTATGGTACTACTGTGTTCACCATGGCAATTTTGTCCTGGACATTTCTCCTCCAGGCAGGGGCAGCACCCGGATGCATTGTGGTTTGTTTTCCTTCTGACCCAGATTTTGACCCGGACCTCTCCCTTACTCATTTCGTTTCGAAAGGGAACGTCCTGGTCTCGCTTCCCTTTCCCAAACCCAGGTGCATCTGATGCGATGAGGTGC
>JBBULP010001094.1:0-43280 GCA_038048775.1 Picocystis salinarum
TCTGTATTCCTCGTCGTGCAATGGAAACCCTAGTACGGAGTGATATCCACCCTCCGTTGTCTCGTTGAAATAGAAGTACGTACGTGAAACCTACGAACGTCTCTCACGCGACACAGCGCTTCTTACACGGCGTTTTCGATTGGAGATTATTGCTTCACGGACCTTGATATTCTTAGTCACTATTTTCATTGAAGGATTAGGCTTCTCTCTTCGAAATCTGCTTACACCCTACGCTCATACGAGAAATTCTGTCAAATCTTGGTGATAGTGTCCTAAGGTGTTGACTTCGGCGGGGCGGAGCAATGTCATTCTTAAATATTCCTTCCAGCAATTATTTACGGTGTGGCAATCTTCCCTGCCGTCATTGACTTTGTTCATGTTGTTTTACCCGAGCCCTTCTTGCCTTTTTTTTGTATGGTAGAGGGTGACTCCTTTCTATTTTGATTGCCTTTCATGAGTGGTCGTAGATATTTTATCTTGACTAGACAAACCTTTTTGTGTAGCCGAAATGAATGGATTAAAATGTGCTACAATTGTTGCTTCTTGTAGTAAGTGCATCGTCGTTGAGAGCCGTTCATTCAATTCCACTTACGTATTCCTCTTTGAAGAATGCGAATGAATTATGGACATCATCTTGCCGCGGGATTTCCATCGTAGACGGTGCAATACCAAGAATACTTGCACGATTCCTTGCTGGTTACTACGTTTGATTTTGAGGGTATGCATCTTCGATGAGTAATGAGGCTCCCTTTTTCCTTAAAAGGATACCAGATTAGTTCCGGCCTTTCATTCAATGTATGGTGAGCTCGTAGAGCCTAGGACATGAGTATTGGCAACACTTTACAACGAAATCTTTCGAACTTCACCTTGCGAGGGAATAATAGTCCCAACTCATATTCGAGGAGCCTCTCTCCTTTCTTATTGAACTTGGGCCCTCGACCGGGCACACCATATTGAAATTGCACAGATGCGTGGATGATTAGGAAGAGGAATTGGACCCCCCTTTTGTTCATTTCTAAGACATCAACCAAATCCCGCACCAATTTGAGGTCAAATGGGGTCAAAGTTCTAATTTGTGCGAATCCCAATCGGACGGACCGAATATGGAAGGTTCGCTCTCATAGGATTGGATGACTAAAACTGATCCGTCGTCTTACAAACATAATGTGAGCACGCTCTACTAAACGATAGGAGCAAGAACATCACTTACGAATCTTTGCGGATAAGGCCGAAAAGATCATCCGACGATAACAAATCCCCTACGAAATCTCACTGTACCTTGAAATAGAAATACAACCTTATCGGAGAGGTGATTTAGAATGACATTCGAAAAATTTTCCATCACCACTTCAAAAAAGCACTTCTTGCTTTCCTCACATTGTATTCGAACCCTTCAAGTGCCCTAGTATAAGTCTTCTCGTCGTAGAAAATATCATACCTTGACTTTGCACTTGACATTTCTATCGTGTGGATCAAATTTCCATTGAAATCCTAAGTAACCTTGACGTTACGTGCACGAACACGCTTCACACTTTGCTAAAATGCATACAAGATTGCTCTTTTCACATCTTGTGGAATGACAATGGAGCGAGCTATCGGCCCAATGAAAACACCTTGCTCCATGCTCTTTTGTAGTTCTAAACTCCCTATAAGCAAAGTCATAATTCTTACATGACCCGCGAATTTGTCTTCAAAAGAGAATTGAAGGAAGAATGTCGTTTTACATCGTTTGTTTTATGTAGTTCATTCTTAATCTCAGTGAGCACCACGATCATCTACCTTGATATGTAGGTCCTTTAAGAGGTCCTATCGCGATATCACAAAATTTACTCAAAGTTGAATGCATATCAATCGACTCAAGACTTGACGGACGTATTTAGTAACTTACGGGTTTGATAGGTTATTTTTGTTGTGAACACGAGCCGTCTTTGAACGTTTGTTCCGTATTCTTTAAGAAGTGAAATCACACATGAAAAATGAACAAAACCAATGCAATCTCTCCGCTCCACAAGAGTTGTAGCCAATGATTGATTTGCGTCTTTGATCTTTTAGATTTACCAAGTCGCTCATATGCTTCACCATTTAGCAACGATAAATTTGTTGGCTATAAATTGGCTTCCACGATCTATGTTTTTCTCTATCGTGTACGGCTCCAAGTGTACCTCTGTCAAAGAATTTTTAAGTTCCTTTTGAAGCATGGATTTCCATAAACTTTTTGGGTTTACCTAATGTTCCCGTGGATAGTGGCCTTGTATATCTTGCAATGTATGTCTACTCTTCTTATTAGTTATATTAATAGGATTGTAGGGCCACGGTCTCTCAAGTGATTCATATGCATGCACAAGCGCATTCAAGTCACGTTTCACTTCTAGTTTGCCTTCAATTGCTATTGTGACTGTATTTCTCTCTTGGAGACCGCCAAATGTGTATGCACAACCTCCTAGTGTCCGATTCCTTCATACGGCTATGCAAGACATTGCAACACTTTTGCATTTACTAGTGCTTGTATTCATGTTTGCCTCTGATTATTGTGGAAGGTGGCATTCGAACGCATCTCGAAACTATTTGTAGGGAAGAGACCTTCTTGATGTGGATTGGAGCCTTTTGTTGGCTGACTTGCTTCAACCATTCGGAACACTTGTTGGTCGCTCCGGCGAAGTTTTGTGATGTTCTTGCGATGACTTTCCAAGAAAATTCGGAACAAGTAGGCCATCATATGGTTGGGAAGAGCCATCCCGTGCACGAGGTCGCTTGATCCACCTTGTGTTTTGGGGCTGTTTGATCCCATTTTCGTGTCCATGATAGGTACACATAGGGAGTTCCCGCTTGAAAGAACCGCCAGTTGTTCCCTTAACTTCAAACATAGGGTTTTATCAGTTGAATTCGGAGCTCGCTTCATTCGCTCGGCGACGAAACTACCGACCCGTTTTGTCGACGTGCTCCTGCTTCGGAGCACGACAACGACACATTCGTGAGCCAAGGAACCGGCTGGAACATCAAGAAAGTGTCGAACGCAAGGTCTGAGGTCCTTAAGGAAAAACATGGAGCATCAGGACGAGCCTGGGGAGCAACCGCTTCCTTATCCAGGAGGAATGGTTGCAGTTGGTGCAGAGTATGCCGACAAGGCAACCTTGCAGTACGACATCGGACTCCACTGCGAGTCGGTGGGAAGGTCGGTCAGATATCCAAAAAGTGACGTCCGGTGGCTCCTTGCCAGATGTCCGAATCCGAATTGTGCATTCGAAATCCACGCCCGGTTCCAGAACAAAGTTGGTGCGTGGAAGGTAACCAAGATTTCCCCTCACAGCCTAGATCAGACTTGCCCTACGCCAGAGAAGAAGCAGCGTGTCAGGAGCTCGGCATTGCTGAAAAAGCATAACCCTATCCCCAAGAAACCCAGGAAACCCGAGACAGAACTCGAAGGTATGGGGAAGATTTGGGATGTTGTCGGCGGGGATGCACCAGTATGTACTTGGAGAGGTTGGGACGTTGAAGTTCTTTCGCTTCTCAAGCATTGTTCGTTATGCTACTTAGCAACTTCTTTTGACAATGCCCCTGAACTTAGCCTCATGTTTTTCAAATGGGAACCTGGAAGCTTCTCGCTTGTATTTTCCACTCCGAAAGATAGAAAGTATGAAAATATGGTGCAGAATGGCAATGTTGCTGTTCTACTCCATAACTACGAAGGGACAGCAGCCACAAGTTCATTGCTAGGAGGTTTACGTCCACTGGCAGTGACTCTCTATGGAGAAGTGAACCAAGTTGAGGTGAATGGCGCCGATATGATAGATGTCGACGAAACGGGTGAAACATCTGGCAGCTTCCAATATGCTGGAGCATTCACTGGCCTAGGGAAAGCAACATGTAGAGTGGAAATCAAGGAATTGCTTCTTGTGAATGTGAAAGGGGCTAGTTTACGACTGAAACGGAGGGACTGAATTATCGCCTGGCAAAGATGGAGTCCTTGTAGAATCTCAGCTGCTCCAGACTTTCGTATATGTCGGACAGCGCAGTATGTCTCATGGTTTTCTTGGGAGCCTTTTTGGCTGTTTTGCTGTTCCACCTCATTGCTAGTTCTTGCACAGTACTGACATCAACGATACGGTAGTGCAAATAATTTGCTACTTTCGGCATGTATCTTTTCAAGAAAGCAAGGTCCGCATGCACTGAATTTCCTGCCAGTGGCGCCTGACCTGGGGGTACAAACTGTTCTATGAAGTGCAGCACTTGTTCCTCTGCTTCTTCAATGCTTATAGTGCTCTCCCTTACCCGTTGTGTCAGCCCGCTCTTCCCATGGTTTTCTACACACCATTCGTTCATCGCAGCTAATACTTCGTCGGATTGATGGATCACAAGGGAAGGTCCTTCAACGACTCTGTTGAGTTTACCGTCAGTTACCAAGCAAGCGATTTCCAGAATGGTGTGATTTTCCACGTCAAGCCCCGTCATTTCCAGGTCAATCCAAACGATTGCTTGATCTAAGTATTTTGCTTTCGAGCAGGAGAGAGCCGTGTGATTCTGGCTCTCGTTCTTCGCCGTTTTACGCTGGTCCTTCGGCCGGCCTTTCCGAGAGGTGTTTTTTTCACAGGCGTCATGCTCCACACCTTCGCTTGTCGTTTCGATAGCGTCCTCTTCCCTTCCTTCCACATCCAATCCCTCCAAGCATCGGAATCGGTTTTCCATGTCCATCTTCGTACCTCTCGTGGTGGTTGGACGATGAATACGTTCTGGGAGTACACCGTCGTTTCGGAAACGAACAGAGGGAGAGAAGACAGAAAACCGTCCGGAATGGATCGTTTTGAGTTACGTTTTCGGTGTTTCACCTACCATCTTTGAGATGGTCCGGAGCATTTCGGCAGTGGGACTTCGAGCAATGCTTGCGGCTCCTAGTAGCCGTTCCTTGCAACTTGTCGTCTGATTTACTCTTCGGAGAAGAGTTGTGACGAATTTGTTCGTTGGAAGAAGGATTGTGTAACGAAGCAAACTTCTTTGTCCAACTTCACGAATACGCACTCTACATTTTGCCCGTAGATGGTCGCAAATCGACAATTTTGTCTATTGCATGGCATGTTGATTTAGCTAGGATTGTCGCTTGTTCGTTGCTTCACATATGACCGTCGACTATCCATATGTCGCCATGTCTACCATCTCCTTTGGCGCATTCATGGATTGTCTTGGAAGGGAAGTTGTAGACTCTAGACCGGCAATGCGTTTTTCTGAAATTCCGCATTGGAGAGGGATGGTACCAACCGCACCGACAACTTCCTTTCCATCTCACCATCTACCCTTTGTGCTTGGATGATGACAATATGTGATAGAGAGGAGCCGCATCTTTCACGAGGAGCTTGTACAAGGTGTTTCCTTGAAATGTCCAAACAAAGACTTCATTGAATCACCGAAGTAAGCATAGAAGGACCATAGACAAGAACCTGCCGTTGAGAGGAATGCACAAGATATAATAAAAGTCTTTTTTCTAAACTTCAATTGACGATCGTGGAAGCCATTCTATATCAAGGAAAGTAAGGACACTTCAATTGCCAAAGCTATGTGCGTGGTGGTATGGTTTATCCCGACTAGTTTACAAATCTACCGTTAGAACGAAAAGCCACCGGATTTTATTGGACCAGTGAAGGAAACTACCAATTGTTCTCATGTGCAATTATCCATTGGAAAGCCCTAATTAGTCCTCCCGCACCATCTCTCTTGCTGATTGGAGTTCTCCAAATCAACATCATTTTGAAAAATTACCCAGACCTAATTGCACAAGCCATACCGTAGAAGGACGAAAAGGGATGGAACTTGTAATGATGAGGGCATCGAAATAACGATAGCAAATGATTTCTTTGCACTCAACCTTGGACAATGTTTCATTTAAATTGCCTACTTTGGAATCCTTTGTTGGGCAGTGAATGCAAGCGGGCACACATATGTTGGCTCCGAAATTCTATGTTAGGCTCTTGCGTATCGTACACTAGTAATTGAATGGTTCTAGGGTTCGGAAGAAGCATGTTAATATTCGAAAGGTCAATCCTTGTACTTCTCTTTTTTTAATCAAATGCTTGTTCTCAAAAGAATGTATCACAAGTCGATCTCGTTAAGAGCTACATTGCATAGAGAAACGGTAACCCGAAGGAAAGAGGCTTACACCTTCGTTTTCACGTTGGACGTTTCGATGCCACATTCGAAGCAAGCGGAAGATTTGACGAGGACTTGCACTCTTCTCCTGATCGTTCGGATTCATGGTTACTCGGGTGAGAGAATAAACTGCCCAGGAGTCGCACCGTCCCTTTGTTCCAAAGCTTCTGGGCGTGCCGTTCATCGTCGTTTTCGTTGCCTCTCCTCGCGATGCTTCTTTGGTCCGACACAGCACGTCTGCACTGCCGGTAGACACCTCCCCACCTGAACTATGGCTACCAGCACGACCACCTGGGTCATCTACGGAACGGTGAGATTAAGTGTGCGGCGTTGTATCCTTCAAAAGCGATTCCGAGATTCTCGAGATGAGGTACACGGCCAAGACCCAAAGAGCATTCGAAAACCAAGGACTCATCCATCCTCGGCCAGCTTGGCTACGTGAAAAGACACGTCTGCCCAAGAAAGTGGTGAAGATTCGAAGATACTTGAGGAATGCTCAGGGGTAGCTGTAGGACATCAAAGTGAATCAACGCAAGGCTTGGATGATGGATTCCATTGCGAGTGCAGCGACGAATTGAATCTAACCACAAGTGCAACTTTCAAAACAGGTGTATGCAATTTTTTCTTTCCTTTGCATCCAAGAAGGTGTGTACATTTGCAATCGTTTCAATGAAGGAGGGTCGGAAGCGGGCATGCTGCGCTTTGCTGGCGTGCGTCAGGGGTGGATGCTCGGTAGACTACAGGATTTATCAGATATTCAGTGGCGATCCTTTAGAAGTGGAATGCCCATCTTAGCTGCTTTCTTTGCCTCATTTTGCCTTTTGAACGTATCAATGAAGCAATTGGTAAAGTATGAGCAACGCATCCATGTCCTTGCCATGGTTTGTGTACTCTTCCTGTTTGTAGTACATGGACCCAGAACTGTATTCTTGCTTGCCCTAATGATGTGCTTTTTTGTGGTCAGCAGGTTTTTTGCCGGAAAAAAACTATGTTCGTTGTGGATTTGGACTTTTGCATGCCTTTCTTTGGTTCTGGCCAGGTTAAATAATGGATTTAGTCTGGGGCTTTTTGGACTAAATAGTTTGGACAACACGTTGGAAAGTGCACAGTGGCACATCACATATAACTTAGTTGTTTTGCGACTGATTTCATTTGGGATGGACATGCATTGGAACAAGCTGAGTTTAACCGGTAAAGAAGGGAAGATGCAGTGCCACTTGGATGCACCGCGGCTGCTTCCAGAGCGCAGATATTGTGCAGGGATGTTTCTACTCTATGTTGCATATCCACCACTCTACTTGACTGGGCCAATCATAAGTTACGATGATTTTGCTGACCAATTCCTTGCAAATGATAGAAAGGGGAATCTGTCGATACGATTTGTCACGTTGTATGGAATAAGACTTGCATTCGCATTTCTTCTGCTTGAAGCAATGACACATTTTTTCTATTTCAATGCCATTGCAAAAAGTGGAGCATGGAAACCACTTTATGCTAACTTTGGTCCAAAGGAAATTGGACTTGCTGGGTTCTGGACGCTGTTCTTCATGTGGATGAAGTTCCTATGCATTTGGCGCTTTGCAAGGTTTTGGGCCCTCATGGATGGAATAAATACAGTGGAAAACATGAGGCACTGTCTTGTCAATAATTATGACATCGAAAGCTTCTGGAAGAGTTGGCATGCTTCGTACAACCGATGGCTGGTTCGTTACATGTATGTTCCCCTCGGTGGGCGTACATGGAGGGTTGTCAACGTATGGCCAATTTTCACATTTGTTGCGCTTTGGCACGACCTAGAGGTTCGTTTGCTTGGCTGGGCCTGGATCATATGTCTGTTTATACTGCCTGAGGTTCTGGTGAAGCACTGGGCCCAGCATTCTGCCAATTCCAAGCTTAAACATAGGTGGTGGTTTTCAGTAGCTCGTGGCTTTTTGTCTAGTATGTATATATCGGTTCTGATGGCTGCAAACTTGGCTGGTTTTGTATTGGGTGTTGACGGTCTTCGTCATTTCATGCGCAGTCTCTTTACAAAGGATGGCATCCCATTTCTGCTTGGATCTTATGCAACATTTTATGTGGCATCCCAGTTTGCTTATCTCTCCCGTAACCACAGGATAAACCGTCCTGATGCATCAAGCAAGGCAGTCCTTTCCAGATCGATCACTTGATGTAGGTGTCATACTTTTGTTTTCATTGCATGGTGATTCCCATTTGCCTCGTGTTGAGTTGAATTTTGCGTCTGGTCTATCGCGGACGTTCGATCTTCTGCCTCATCTGCATGGCCAATTTGCAGCAGAGCCTCGCCATTTCATTGGATTCTTCCGTTTGACACTGCACGGTTCCCTTGCACAAGATGCCCCCCGTTGGTGTCGTTGGTGTCTCTGCATCCATGGTGGTTTGTCTCTTCTGATTCCATGGGTGACATGTTCCAAACGGGATGGAAAAGAAGGCATCGTTTGGACCCATTCCCTTCGGGTGAGTGGGGTTCGATCGAAGAATGGTTCCCCCATGTTGGCAGGGCATCGACACCAGACCCAACGTCCCATTGGCTTCTTCGGCGGCGGCACACGCGAGGATGGAACCAAAAGGAAAGCATCCATCGAATGAAACGAAACAAGACGTAGGTAGGAGCAGCAAAAGAAGGAGGATCGATGCAGATGCCGTCGTCGAAAGCTTGCCACACGCCAAACGACCAGGAAGAGCGTACGTGTGGGGAGATGGGACCATGGGACAACTTGGGCTGGGAGACGACGAAATCGAAAAGTTCCGACCGGTTCCAATCGATATCGGACAAGAAAAGGTGAGCACACACGTTGGTGTCGATCGATCGGATAAAGCTACATGAATAAACAAGGTGAACATAACTGCGGATCAAACCTCCGTTTTGATGGAGAAGAAGATACGAGGTGGTTTGCTAAAACGACAGATGCTTCAATGACGGCGAACCGAACGGACGAGGGATTGTAAGCTCACAAGAGGACCGAAAGCAATCTCCATTCTATCCATGGGTGGCTTGCGCCAGAACAAAACGCACATGGGTGCCAACACGAACGATTGGAGGATTCACTAGACTGCGGAGTGCCAATGATTACTGACAAATTCATCGTCGTTTTTGGTACAGGTGATTCAAATTGTCTGTGGTGGTATGCACACCCTTGCTCTCACAGCAGATGGTCATGTGTACAGCTGGGGGGTCAATGATGAAGGTGCTCTAGGGCGCGAGGCTCATCGTGATGATGCTGGCTCTGAAAATCACCCAGCCAAGGTCAATTTTCCCTCTGGTGAAAGGATTGTACAACTCAGTGCAGGGGATAGTCACTCGGTTGCGTTGTCTTCCGCTGGGGATGTTTTTGCATGGGGCTCTTTCCGAGACAGTGGTGGTGTGATGGGATTCAGCCAAGAAGTTAAGATTGAGCGTAAACCCGTGAAAGTCCATACAATGGAGAAAGTCACAATGATATCTTCGGGTGCAGACCACGTTGCGGCTATCACCAAACGAGGCAAGGTTGTCACATGGGGCTGCGGTGATCAAGGCCAGCTTGGCCGAACTGGAGAGAGATTTATTGAGAGATTTGGAGGAAAAGTAGCACAGTTTGTAGATCCAAGGCCGATCTATGGGAATTTGGATGGGAAGAAAATGTCAAGTAAAGGTACCGCAATTTTTGTAGCCTGTGGTTCCTATTGTACATTTGTTGTGACAGAAAATGGAAATGTCTTTGCTTGGGGTTTAAATAACTACGGCCAACTGGGACTTCCACTCACAGAGAGTAACATAGTAAGAACACCTACAAAAGTGCCTGACCTGTGTGGGAAGGGGATTTTTGCGCTTGCAGGTGGCCAGCACCACTCACTTGCCCTTGCAAGGCCCGGTACCGTGTATAGCTTTGGAAGATCAACGTATGGGCGGCTGGGAAGAGCTGCCGAAGCGGCACAAGCCGATGAAGCCTTCTCCACCCCAGAGATGGTGGAGGGCCTACCCAACGACTCTGAAGTCATTGCAATTTGTGCGGGTCAGTCTTGCTCGGGTGCAGTGCTTGACAATGGGAATGCATGGCTCTGGGGTAGTAACACATCATACCAGATTGGAAAAGGGGATGACGATTCTGATGCTATTGCCCCCACCAAGCTGCGAGAGACAAAGACCACTGGTCGCATGACAATCCAGCATGTGTCTTTTGGAGGGCAGCACAGCGCACTTGTGGCTGTTCCTAGGGATGATGCTTAGCCTTTGGATTGTTGATTCGCAGATTTTAACTTTTATTCTTGAGCTGACTTGCTTGGAGATAGATGGAACCTGAGGCCTAGGCCTGCAAGCATCATTTTTCCCAAGCGATGCCTCGCAACATTTTTGCGCAGGCAGTTTATTTTTTCCCTTTCCCTTTTTTTCTGTTGTTTGTGACAACCTCCCACCCATCAGGATCTGGACCACTCAATTTTGTATCTTCGTCCATCTGATTTGATGTGTCAACATCAACTTGATTGGTGGAGGGCTCACCCATCGGTACCAACGATGGTACATTTCCACCTCCACCGGCATAAGGTTTTCCATTTTCGTCAATACGAACGGACTTACTTGCCACGATTTCTTTATGCTGCTTCACCACTTCGCGTAGTCGCAGCACGGTGGAATAGTTCCCTTGTGCACATTCCTCGAAGAGACGAACGAGTGCCTCTGCCACCTGTCTCGAGCTTCCATCTTGTAGTTCTGTGTTGAATTCTTGTGTCATGATGTCGTCGAGTAAATCTTCCAGTTCATCCACGAACCTCTGCTCTTTCGCATCCACGAACCAATGGTACACTTCTTCCTGAAAGCCTTGTGCTTTGGCCATCGTGTCTGTTCCTCCCCATCCAAGTTCGATGGCAAGTCCAAGTGCGGTCCAACGCTGCAGGATCAATCCCAGGCCTTCCAAGAAGGCTTGCTTCTGTACCTCGTGGTTCAGCTTGGGTTGTTCGCCGCGCAGTTCATTCCACAACTTCGCACCACTCCGCAATTCCATGGTGTGTGCGGCTGTGCACTGCGTTTGTGTCCACCACACCACGGTGGCCTTGGCGGCGGAGAAGACAACACTTGCATCCACCGTCTCGTGTCCTTTTCCACCATCCCAACAAAAGGAAAGTCACCATCCCATCCCACCGAACGCTCATGCCCTTTCAAAGCAAGGACCACATCGACCAGCAAACTGACCCGAAAGGTCGGCATACCTTGAAACAACCGGATCCAATGCAAACGCATAGCCGAGGATACAACACCGACACAACGTACGAGGAACACCTATTCTATGCAAAGCAAACTGGGACGCCATTGGATCACGTCTGGAATCGCGATGGTGTTTAATACATGGTGGTGATACCATGAAGACGTAGGACAAGATAGAAGACCTTCCTTCAGCAAACTAGGCAAAAAGAAACAACCGTATTCTGTAGTTGGATTCGAAGGAAGGAAAAACACCAGTCGATTTTCTTGCATTATCTACGATGCATGGAGCCACGAAACAAATCATCATACCACCTTTTGAAGTTACTTGGGAAATCGATAGTGTCAATCATTTCAAATTGAAGCTAGTGAGCAAAATGATTTTATGCTGAAACTTTTCTCCAATGCACAATTAGCTTCGGCATGGGCATGCTCGTGCCATGAATGAGTGGAAGGAGAGAACCAAACGGAATAAATTAAGCGTGCGTGCGATCTCTAGGAACTAATCAAGCCCGAGCAATCGTCCTTGTAGATATCAACAATGTTAATTTACCAAGTGTTAATTGGGTGATTCATTGTTTCCCTACATGGAAGTTCCGGCAATGAAGTTTACGATTGCATACGCTATCCTACTCAACTAGGACGAGCGCAACTGAAGTGCATACATGTGAGGTAAAATTTCGGAGAGGTTGTATGTTGTAATTGTACTAATGAGTCACATGCTACATACAGAAAGGGGTAAAATATAAGTATCCATGTTCACAATGCATGGAACCACAATCATCCTATGATGAAAGTATCCTTTGTGCAAAACTCTTCTACAAAACGAACGTTGCTTCCAACACTCAGGATTGTCAATTCCAACCCTCGGCCACTCGGGCGGCACCAAAGTGATCAATCATCATCCGTGCCTTCACGACAGTGGGTTTCATGAATTTTGCTTGATGCCCAACGTAATAGAGTATGTACGTGAGAACTTTGCTGTTCTCTTTGCCTCTTTCTCTCAGTAGGTGGAGGGAATATATAAGGATGGAAAAGCCAGTCCCCTTTGACCATGAAAAGTTTCCATTCCTCCCAGAACCCTGCCAACCCAATGATTGAACCAATCAGCGCTTCTACCGTACTTGCTACTGCATGCAAGAGGACATGGGGGTAAAATGGGAAGCCAGGCTAGGAGCACTCCAAATTCATCTGGGGAAGTAACAAGGCAGACACCTCCACAGATCCCAGTGTATCACAAACACCAAAAAGATGATACAACCGATTTGATGTACATCCAACGCAAACAAGGCTGGAAGAACAGGCGGTACCAGGGGTGTAAATCCAATTTTGATCCAGAAAGCCAATTTACGCAGTCACAGGCCTGACCTCTTTTGCCACCGAAGGTGTCCCGTTAGCAAAGCATGCAGTCTGCTCAAAAATATAACCAATCGATAGCAGATCTGCTTCTGAAAACATCCTGCCAATTATTTGTAGACCAACAGGAAGGCAAGAATCACCCGATGTAAAGCCGCATGGTAAAGAGAGGGCAGGCACTCCAGCCAAATTAACATTGACGGTCATTACGTCACCAATGTACATGGAGAGGGGGTCATCTGTTTTCTCACCGATCTTATATGCTACAGTTGGCGCTGTGGGACAGAGTAAGGCATCAAACTTGCCCAGAGAGGAGCTCAGTTCTTGGTATATAAGCTGTCGAATCTGCTGAGCACGCTTATAGTAAGCGTCGTAGTAACCAGAAGAAAGTGCGTAGGTCCCCATCAGAATCCTTCGTTTCACTTCCGGTCCAAACCCTTCTTGCCGAGTTTTCGTGTACAGATCAGACAAATCGTTCACTGCATCTGGACGAGGCCCGTAGCGAACCCCATCGTACCGTGAGAGATTTGACGAAGCTTCAGAAGGTGCCAGCACATAGTACGCCGGGAGACCAGCACCGAAAGTGGACAAGGAGATTTCTTCCACTTCGGCCCCCAAAAGTTCCAAGTGTTGAACAGCTCTCGTAAACACCTCGACCACTTCCGGATCCACTCCTTCCCCGACCGTTTCCTTGATGATTCCTAACCTCTTGCCAGCAAGTGGGCGGCTGATTGCATCGACAGAGGAGCTCAGGCCTTCAGCAAAGTCACAAGTTGGCGCAGATGAGGAAGTAGAGTCCATTGGATCCTGGCCTGCCATACAACTCAGCAAGATAGCTGCATCTTCGACGCTTCGAGCGATGGGACCAACGACGTCCAGAGAAGAAGCATATGCCAACAGACCATAGCGTGAGATCCTTCCATAGGATGGCTTCAAACCAACAACACCACAAAAAGATGCGGGCTGACGAATGCTACCTCCAGTATCGCTACCCAAGCTACCAACGCATTGGAATGCAGAGGTTGCGGATGCCGATCCTCCAGACGATCCACCTGGCACCCTCTCAAGATCCCAAGGGTTTCTCGAGACCTTGTACGCTGAGTTTTCTGTTGTGCTACCCATCCCGAATTCATCCATATTTGTTTTCCCTACGATGATAGCTCCTTCACTCAGTAGACGCTCCACAGCTGTAGCATTGTAAGGGATGGTCACACCTTCGAGTATCTTGGAACCTGCAGTTGTGGGTAGTTTGGTGTAGGCAAGATTGTCCTTCAACGCGATGGAGACTCCGGCAAGACATCCTACTTGTTTCCCCTGGGCAAGTTGCGCATCGATTCGTTCAGCCTCCCAGATTGCTTGCTGATCTTGCGTAGAGATGAAGTTGTTCAGTGTTGGTTCAAGTGCGTGCAGAGCTTTGAGCTGATCCTCCACTAGTTGGGTGGCGGTTTTTTCTCTGGTGTGGAGCATTTTCTGGATGTCTCGTATGGTGGACGCAGTCCTTTCGTCTTTTCCACGTCCGGGCGATTCTCCGGCCATCCTGCAGATCCTCCTCCTTTCCCTCGCTTTCGTGCATGCCGTCCTTCGCTGCACATTGGCCCCTATCCTCGGCCAGACGCGCATGGCGCCGCCTCTTCGTCCACGTCGGTGTGGTTGGTTTCCTCGTCGCCACTGGGACGGACTTCGTTCCCCCTTCGTGTCCCACTTAGGGTTTACGAAGGGATGGACCACCCCTTTCGAGGAGAGAGGGACAAGACTGGAATGGAGAACCTCCCGTGCCTGTCTTTGGGAACGTCCCAACGAACCCAATTCGTTTCCCTTTCCCCCCATCGGTCGAAAGGGATGCGGAACCCAACGAAGGAAGGAACGAAAGGGATCGATCGAGAAACCACCGAATGTCGACGAACAGTCGTCGGTGTGAGGAGGACGAAGCAAAAGGCAACCAACAACACGTGGGGAATGGAAATGGCGAGGTTGGCGCAGGTGAGCGAGCTTTGCAAAGCGGTCAGCTGGGGATGGTCCCATAGGAAGCCCGGATGCGAAGCGACGTACGGACAACTGCTGCGTATGGCCACCGAGGTCGCAGAAGATATCCTGCCGGGAGAAGGAGGGAAACCGGCTCGGATCGCCATTCTGGTGCGACCTGGACCTGAGTACGTCGTGGCCACATTCGCTGCCTGGATCAAAGGAGCTTGTGTGGTTCCCCTCGCCCTGACACATCCCTTGGAGGAACTCGAATATGTACATAATGACAGTAAAGTGACGCAGACCATCGTTGGGAAAGACTACATGGACCAGGCCAAGGCACTAGAGGAGAAGGTTGCCGCAAAAATCCTCTGCCTGGAAGACATAACTTCGCATGATCAACAAAAAGAAGCGAGCCACCAGGAGAACCGAAGGACCTGGAGTGACATCCAATCGCAGCTGCGCTCCCAAACACCCGGCAACCGAGATTCGCTCGTCATCTACACCAGCGGGACGACAGGAAAACCCAAAGGGGCAGTTCACACACATCATGGGATATCAGCGATGGTTGATTCACTAGTGAGATCTTGGGAGTGGGACAGGACCGATCGCATTCTCAACACTTTGCCTTTGCATCACATCCACGGCATTGTCAACGCTCTATACTGCCCACTATCCGTTGGTGCTTGTGTCGAATTTTTGCCAAAATTCAATGCCCTGAATGTGTGGGAGCGTCTGATGGACTTGAAAGCACCACCTATATCAGTGTTTATGGGGGTTCCAACCATGTACCACCATCTAATCTCAACGTACGACAGTTTCCCACCAGAACAGAAGAAAGTGGCCTCGGCAGCTATTCAGAAACTGCGTTTGGTTGTCAGTGGGTCAGCATCTTGCCCTCTCCCAGTGATGAAGAGGTGGGAGGAAATTTGTGGACGATCTTTGTTGGAACGTTATGGTATGACGGAAGTTGGAATGGTCTTGTCCAATCCACTTCGAGGTGAAAGGCGACCAGGTACCGTTGGGTTTCCGCTCCCTAGGGTCGAAGTTTCTGTGATGACAGAGGATGGCCGTCGCTTGCCAAAGACTGACGGCCAGACGGGCGAGCTCCTTGTAAGGAGCCCATCCATGTTTAGGGAGTATTTTGGGCGAGTCAAGGAAACACAGAATGCTTTTACGTCGGACGGGTGGTTCAAAACGGGTGACGAAGTGTCTGTGGATGAAGAAGGGTATTGGACCATTGTTGGCAGGAGAAGTGCCGACATTATCAAGCAAGGGGGATACAAAATTTCTGCCGTTGAAATCGAAGGGAAGCTTTTAGAACATCCAGATATTGTGGAAGTGGCTGTACTCGGGTTACCCGACGAGGCCTATGGACAAACGGTTGCAGCCCTCGTTGTTCTTTCAGGTAACGAGGGTGGAGTGCAATCACAACCGCATGCACTCCGTCAGTGGTGCAATCCCAAACTCGCCCCGTATAAAATCCCCAGGCACTGGCGTTTTGTGTCGGAAATACCACGCAACGCGATGGGAAAGGTGAATAAGAAAGAACTGGTCAAGTTCTTCGCATAGCAAGTTGCGCTTGAATCGACGAAAAGAACACGTTCGGTGTGGAATGCAATTCAGCATGTTTTTTTTCTCGAAGGTCGTCGATATTCAAGTGTTCAGTCCTTTGCCTTTGGGAATGCTTGTCCAGAGTTTCATCATGCCCATTCGGAGGCCACGGTGCGCTCTGCCAAACCCCACTTGGATGAGTTTTTCATTCCACGAACAAGCAACGAATGTGTGTGTGTGGATGGATCTAACCCCTGGTCGAGTTTGGACGGATGCTCCGTCTCGGTTGTGCACGTGGTGATGGTCTCCACGATTCTTTGGTTTTCTGTTGTGTGTCGTGACCCAGCAGTTGATTGAGACTCTTGGGGATCCCGACTTGGGTCCTTCCTCGACGTCAGGGCTCTTCGTGAGTCCCGTTTCCAAACGCGTAGTTCCCTATTTCCGAACCCGAAACCGAGATCGACCGCAGAGGCATCCTCGGCGCGTTTCGTTCCTCTTTCGCCTTCGTATTCGGTTCACACCCGGTGAGGTTTCGTTTCGCCTCGACATGTCCCGAGGCATCCTTCCTCCCGGGGGTTCCCTTTCGCCCCGGTTGGCTTCGGGGGTTCCGCAGGGTGGTCCCTAGGATCTGCCGACGTTCGGTGGGTTCCTCCTGGGGGACTTCACTCGATCCTCTTCGATCGACGTCGACCGTCGAAGGCGGGGGTGGGAGACGTGGGAGAGGCGGTGGCAAGTGGAAGAACAAGCACCGTCGAACCTTCCGAACTCTCCAGGACCAATCCATCCAAGTGTGGATGGAACGAAAGGAGACAAGTGGAAACCGCGTGGACATGGCGGACGTGTCTCCCGTCGCAAACGGTGGAATGCGACATGCTGGAAGCGGTGGGAGCATGACGTGGAGTCCACCACCCACGCCCGGTGGAAGGAATCGTGGTGAACATGGATACGAACCGTGCACGGAAAGGAGGGGAAACGGAATGGAAGGATGTCCGTGGAACGAGCGGAAACCGTGCGATGGAAACCACGGACACCTGTTCGGAAACACGAACACGCACGTTGGATGCTTGCACTGCTTGGAGTGCTGCAGTGGCGTGCTGTTCGATCAGACGAACGACGCGGCGAACGAAAACGCCAAACTGTTGCACACCTGTGAGAGAACGAAGTGGCCCGGAGGATACGTCAGTCCCGTGCAATACTTTGCTGCGAGAAGGAGGCAGCTTCAGATGCTCAACCGTCTACCGAGACAAGCGATGCCAGAACTGGAAAAGCTTTGGGCGAAACCAGAACGCCCAGTGGACACGGTGTGCCCCCTCAGGCACCGTAGAAGGAGATCTCCCATATTTATTTTAGTGCCCAGATCCCGAACAAATATCAAGGAGGAAGACTGTGCCGTCTTCGTGGTGCATAAGGACAGCGAGCAGGTGATACTGCAGGACGGCACAGTGCAGCTTTCATTCGACAGAGGTTTTGCCGGCCAGTGCCTCAAGGATGAAGAGGCCGCACCTGCTGCAAGCCCACCTTCTCCATTCCCCTTTGCAAGCATGCTCAGGTCGTTTTTCCACTCGGACCTTGTGGATCGCTGGTTCAGAAAGGGTTACAACGGGAAGAAGAGAAGGACAGAGGTGGACCTGTCTGATGTTTCCTACGGAGGAAACTCGAACTTGAATGCGTGTGACGTCGAGCCAGCAGCTTTGAGAGATATGGACAAGCAGCATCTGGTGCTCTCACATGAACAAGTCAGTGAGCCTGCCAAAACATGCACATGTGATGCTTGCACAGAAACGGAACACGTGGTTGCTATTCCCGAAGAGGAGCCTGAGAAGACCCGGACCTGGGTGGTCAGCGCGGCTACTAGTATGCTTGCTGCTGCTTTCCTTGGCTTTACAATGATTGCCAAAAGTTAGAGCATGGGCGCCCACGGCGCCTCTTTCGTGCACGCAGGTCGTCTTCAGGCAGAAGTAATAGAACAAAGGGTTGAATTAGGGAAACAAGCCGGACGTCTTTGATCAACAGGTGGTATTCGATGGGTGATAGAACTCACGTTTCCCCTCTACTCTTCGCTCTTGTCTCCGAATAGGCGCTTCCAGAAGCCACCGGAGGACGCTTCCGTCTCATCCACCCAACCTTCGTCCCTGTACTTTGGTTGGACGTCAAAGTTGTTCGCTTCGAAGTCGAGATACACCTTGACATTCTTCTTGTCTACCCTGACTTCACTGGGCACGGGCAGTCCCAGTCCAAAGCCGAAGAGTTCCATGAAGCTCCCAAGTGTGATTTTCTTGTTCTCCGTTTCCCCTTCCCCGTCCTTCTTCGCTTTCGTCGACGCAGGTCGTACGGACGTCCCTTTCGTGCCTCGCCTGCCTGCCCTTCTTGCTGCGTAACCTTGGTTCTGCACGAGTTGGCTACTTCCGGACGGGGTGATCATGCTTTCTTTCGTGTCTCGTGCACCTGTCGATCGGGATCTGCTTCGTTGCGTCGATCACGGTCGAATGGATCGTGCGAATCTTCTGCCTCGACGGGTGCTTCCAACCTGCCCCAAACGGATCACATGATCAGGGAATTGCATGGAAAGTGGACCAGGGAGAGCTTCGGATGAAACGAAAGCAAAAAGAAGAAAGATGTCGCATGAAATAAATTACAGGAGGCCCTTGTCGGATCAGGTGGCACGAGAAGGGACCTTGCCTTCGACAGGAGCCAAAGGAGGCTTCGTGCGGTGACTCAAATAATCTGTGCCACGCTGAAGCTCCTCGATGGCTGCTTCCAACGCGGATGCAAGCTCCTTGACTGTCGCACGTGGAGTGGCCTCGACACTCCCCTTTGGTGCCTCTGCTTCCTCATTCTGCGGTTTTTCTTTCGCAGAAACCATCACTGGCTTTGCGGGTGGTTTGGTGGTTGGTGTGTTGTCCAAATCACCACTGCGTGCTGGCACCTTGACCACCCTGCCGCTGGGCACGTTCTCCTTGTCCAGTTGTGCAAACACGTTCTGCACTTCAGCCAACGGCATGGTTTCCGGCGAATCGTCACCAAAACTTTCCAACAGCGGCCGCAAGTACGAGCAGATTTCCTTCGCTTGCAACGCTAGTCTATGTTTTTCCTCTCTCTCTTTGCGGAGTTTATTTTTGTAGAGTCGCAGATATTTGTGGCACTCTTCTACGGAATGGAGCTTGTTGATGTCCAGTTGCGTGCACGACTGGAGGAGATGGGAGCTTCTCCTGAACTCGAGGCTTCCCATCGTTGTGGGATCCAAGCTGCTTCTCATCTCCATTCGTTCTTTCAGTGCAGCGGTGGTTTGATTGAGTGCGTTGAGTCGTTTTCGCGATTCTTCAAGGCGTTGCAATTCTTCGTTTCGTTCGCCTTCGTTTTCTTCTGTTCGAGACTTGTCTTTCGCCTCGCGTGATGCGTCTGTTTGTTTTCTACCTTGTTCCCGCCTTTTCCCGGACCTTCTCTCTTTCCTTGTGTTGACGTCCAATTTCTTGGGTGAGAGGGACCATTTGGGGGCGCAGGATTCGTCCGTCCCTTCTGCTTGTTTCATGGCAAGGTCACGATCCCTTGAAGCTTGATCCTGGACCATGTACGTCACGCGTGTTCCGTTCTTCTCTGGATGGCAGGGACGACCCGCACCCGTCCACCTGTACCTTCGGATGGATGCGTCCCACCGAGGATTGGACGCGACGCACCGAAACCACACGCGTTCCTTCCTCCTTGGTTTCCTAGGTTGGATCCAAAGCGTACACAACGTAGGTTGTGAACCAGCGTTTGAACCACACGTGTGTGTTGGTGTGGTGTGAGTCGCGCCACTGTCCACTTGAATCGTTGCTGTAGACATGGACCGAAACCACCACCACCAAGGGGGGGGGAGACGAATCCTGCAGGACACGGTCAACACCAGAAGAACCGCTCCGACGAGTGGAAGATAGGCTATCGAACCAGGAGTGGGTGCCGTGGAGGACGAAGGACGACCGTCGTTTCCCCTTCTTTTCTTGTTTTCGATTCTCTTGGGGATCGGTGGACCCTTTCCCAAGGATGGTTTCGATGGGGTTGGTTCCATCCATCCTTCGCATGGGAAGGAGACGAAGGAAGGAGTGGATCCGGACTACCCTCGTGTGCCACTCCCTTTGGTTGGGATAGATCGAGATGGAATCGATCCACCGTCGGATGGGGAAGGGAGTGGCGGCAAAGACGCATTCGAACCACACCCAACGAGGGGGTAAACTTCACCCCACAGATGGAAGGGATCGAACGTCCCTTTCCTCTACGAACATCGGCATTTCGTATGGGATAGTTCCCCTCCCACTATCGATTCGCTTCCTCTCCTTTCGACGAGAGACGACGAGGTGGGATCGCCGGATCCTGGCCATTGGACGGCACCAATCCGCAAAGGAGAGGAAGGGATCCTCTTCGCCACACGTTCCATCACCACCACCACCACCAAAGTCGGACACGAGCCGTCCAAGGTGGGACGAACGAAAGACCAACACAGAAACAAGCATCCAAGACGTGCCATCGCACAAATCGGTGGTGCCGACGTAGGAGAAAACGATACGAAACAACCTGCTGGTCCAAACCAGCGTCTTGCTGCTCCTGCTCGATCCTAAAAGAACGCCGAGCACGTGGAACGACATGCCGTCGGCGGCAGGCAAGTTCGAATCCGAACTGACAGAAAATGCCAAACTGTTGGCATCGCCTGGTAAAGGTAAGACTCACGTGAACCGGAATCCACTGCAAGACGAGCAAACAGAAGGACAAAGATTCGGCGAGAAAAAGAGGAGAATGGATGCAACCACGCCGGAGGTGTCGTTTCGAGGGTACGATGCCCTACCCCTCCATCTCGATTCAGCAAGATTCGACGATCCAGACGAATACAATTGAAACGACCAATCGTGCATCTTGTCTGCCTTCTCATGGAACTGACAAATTGACCTTGGAAACGTTCTACAGGAATCCTTGCAGCAGATGAAAGCACGGGTACCATAGGGAAAAGGGTAAGTGGATCAAGAAATTTGGTACAGCATCCCAAGGCCTTTCAGTATTGCAAATACGATTTCTGACACTGTTTTATACCACACAGCTTGCAGGAATAGGCCTCGAGAACTCCCTGGAAAATCGCCAATCCCTCCGTGAGCTTCTGTTTACTACATCTAGCATCGAGGAATACATCAGCGGAGTGGTAAGTAAACGTATCTTTAGGCTTCGAAATGACACTTACGCGAATAAGACGTGTCTGACATCCGTATGATCCTGTAGATCCTATTTGAAGAAACATTGTTTCAGAGCACGAAGAGCGGCACTCCCTTCGTAAAAGTTCTGCAGGATAAGGGCATCATCCCCGGCATCAAAGTAGACAAAGGTGTCGTGACTCTGCCAGGAACCTCTGAAACCACCACCCAGGGCCTTGATGGACTCGCAGAGCGATGTGCTACTTACTATGAACAGGGCGCAAGATTTGCAAAATGGCGCGCCGTTTTGAAGATAGGCAACGGCATGCCATCCCAACTGGCAATTGAAGACAACGCCCACGGTCTTGCGCGTTACGCTGCCATCTGCCAGGCAAATGGACTCGTACCGATTGTAGAACCAGAAATTTTGAGTGATGGCTCCCACTCTATCAAAGAGTGTGCGGCCATCACTCAGAACGTCATAGCACATTGCTACAAGGCTTTAAATGACCACCATGTGTTCTTGGAAGGTACGTTGCTGAAACCCAACATGGTTCTTCCTGGTACAGAAGCTGGGCAAGCGGACCCACGCACTGTTGCCGCACTCACTGTGAATGTACTTCAGAATACAGTACCTCCAATTGTTCCTGGGATTAACTTTCTCTCTGGCGGGCAGAGCGAGGAAGAGGCAACAATGCACTTGAATGAGATGAATAGAGTGCAAGGGAAGAAGCCCTGGACATTATCTTTCTCTTATGGTAGGGCTTTGCAGGCATCCACTTTGAAAGCTTGGCGAGGCAACCCAGAAAATATCCGTGCTGCACAGGATGTATTCTTTCAGAGGTGTAAAGCCAATGGGATGGCTTCCTTAGGACAGTTTGAAGGAAACGAAACACGTGGTGAGAGTCTTCACGTCAAGAACTACACATATTAGATCATGCCAGTATCTTAGATTCCAGTGAGGAGAAAGTAGCTTCAAACTCAGAAATACTCATTCTCTTGGCTGCCGATCCACACGTGTCATCTTTCGGCTGAAACTGATGTTGTAACAGCTTCATTTGCATGTGATACCTGCTCTCAACCAAAACTTTCACAACTAGTATTCTTCATCACGACAGAATGACAAAGGCAAATTGTGTAGCACGATTTGACATCAAGGGCATGTGTCCAATCAAAGCCAGATGGATGGCCTTCCCGACTGGCGTCTTTGAAATGATTCTCTTGGAAAGTACGCTTGCATTCAATGATAAAGCCTACCCCGGAGCAACAGCCTTAGGATGGGTATTTTATGGCAACATCCTTCGGGCTCCTAGGGTGAATGAAAATATTTTTCAAAACATACACAAACAGTGCACACTATTGGCAAACACATGCGTGCACATACGGGCGTGGCTTTCGAAATCGCTCCATTCGTTGGATCCAACTTCTACTCAACGTTGTTGCCATCTAGTTGTGGATGTGCAATTCACTAGAAGACGGAAATGTACCTTTAGATTCAACGGAAATACGTACAAAAGATTGTTCACAATTTGATGTGGTGCTTCGAGGAGACGAATGATTGAGATCTTGCGATCCCTTGTCCAGAGCGATTGCACGAACTTTGAAGATGTCCACTACAACACAAAAGACATGTGTGAGACTGAAATATTTCTTTATTTGCAAGAGAGGTAGGGGAACTTGCAATGCAAGGTGGTCTCGTGCACGACTTCAATGCGGTAAGTGTACATCTTTGAATCAACACTAGCCTCAGTATGCCGACCCACTTCAAGTTTAAAGAATTGTTTTTAGTCATTTTTTTGCAGCACATGTCCATTTACCGCTTTATGTGAGAGTTTTCCTTCTTGAACACGTGGGATGGACTTCGTTTGCTCCCGACTTACTCCGAAAACGGGAAAAGACTTTGAGTTAGACGGGATAGATAAAAGGAGCAATTGGCATCCCATCATCGGGGTGCAAATCGTTGCTTGAGTTCCTTCTCGGTTCCAAGGTTCGATAGTATTCTACAATACCGGGTGCAAGCGTAGGGAAAGAGCTTTTGTGCATTTTTTAGCCAATTCGCTAGAAACTTATGGTGATGTCCGTGATGTCGCCTCAAAACGACTCCCCTTTGCGGTTTTGCAAAGATTTTCTTGAGCGTTCTTGGATTCGGGTTCGTGTTGACTCAAGGATTGTAGGAGAAACTTGATGAAAGGAGAGGGACATCGAAGGCACCGACTAAAAGGCATCAAAATTACACCAACTTGGTCATTTGTACTTGCATCTCGAGGTACCGTTGCGAAGGTTTGCGAGTGGTCCGTTGTATCGGGATCCTTCCGAGTGCAACGCGTCACACATCGCACTTGCTGTGCATGAGGAATCGAATCGTTCACCGATGGATCGGATGTGATTCGCTCCATCGGACCGGTACTAGTGACGCCGGCATCCCGTCGATCGGTTCCGAAGGGGTTCGGTTTCGGGCTGTCTTTTTATCGTCTTCGTTCGCATGTGACGTGGCAGGGGTCGTCTCGGCACTCGGATGGACGGGGTGAAACGACGAACGGATGAGAACGGAGAATGATTGCGTCTGAAATCATCCGTGCAGGACCCCGACAATGGGCGTCCGATACGTAGGTTTTGGAAAGATTGAGGGTACGTTCGCCCCGTGACCCGAAGGGTGGGCTGACGTGTCTCGGAAACCCACGATCGTGTGCCCCCCTTTTTGGATGGACCTAGGTCGATTTCGGACGTCCTGGAGGAAGAAAGGGGGGCATTGGTTGACGCAGATTTCCACCTTCGTTTCGTGGTGGAGCTTTCGCGTCTTCTTCGGCGGTCGATCCGAACGAACCCACGGATGTGTCGTTGGTTCCTTGGTCCGTGGTGTTTCTGTTGATCCATGGATGCAAGGTGTCTTCCATCCTTTTCCGACACGTCCTCGTTCCCCACGGATGGGATTGGGTTTTTCTATTCCTCCGTGTCTTCCTCTTCCAATCGCATCCACTCCCGTTGTTTTGGGTGACTGCTTTCCATGAGTTGATCCTCGCTTCCACGTGGGTACCACTGGAACACGCCCATGATGATGCGCCTCTCTGGTGGGCGTGGATGCAAGGCACGCCGATCCATCCCCTTCCTGGCCTCCAAGGGATAAGACCGAGACCCCACCCCTCTCCCTTCGATCCATTGGACCGTCCAAAGGGGACTCGTACCGAACGAACCCCTGCAACAACCCCGAATGGGAGAGATGCAATCCTGTAAAAAAAAAAAGAAAAAAAAAAAGAAGAGAAAAAGGGTGGCGCACGTGTCGCACAAACCCAGACGGTCTCGTCGACATGTCCGCGACGAAACACACCGCCATACGAAGCGCATGGAAAGGAAAAGGAAGGAACGACGTGTCCTGCCGCATTCGCAGGAGGAGTGCGTGGGGGACGAGGATCACGTCCACCGCACAAGACAAACTCGTGGAAGCGCAAAAGAAGTTGCAACGTTACCTCCGAAAGGAAACCCGGAACCCAAACCACAAACAAACCGTAGCCCAACTCGAACAAGAGATCGAACAACTCCAAAAACAAGTGGAAAATGAACATGGAAGAGACGAGAAGCATGAAGGGGCACGCAAAGATCAAGCCGACGTCTACCGAGAACTGGAGGAAGAAAACGAAATGCTACGAGCAAAATTGAAAGAAAAGATCGACTTGGCCAAAGAAAAAGGGAAAGAAGTGAGCGAAGACCTTGTGACGAGCCTGGAAATGCTGCAAATTCAAGCGGAAAAACACGCCTTGCAGAAAAAAATACAAAACATGCTCCAGAAAGAAACTGCTGTGCCCCTTGGATACAGAAGCGGAGCCTATGCCAACGCCTTGGAAGAAGACCAAAAATATCAGGAACTGCAAGGAAGGCTGCGGGATGTGGTGGGAAAGATCAGACAAAACGTCTCAAAACAGCAGGAGAGATCTTTGAATCCGATGACACCACAGCAAACCAGTGAAGGCCCTGGCCCAAATGAGGCCGATATCCCAGAAACAAACACTGAACAACCGGCTGAGGACGTGGAAGTGCAGGAAAAGAAGGAAAATGTCTTTAGGCAACTCATGAACAGTACAAGTGAGATGCTCTTGTCCAGAGAAAAAGCACATGCTTTTGTCAGGGACCTTTTTCGCGCATTGGACGAGCCAGAATTTTTAGATGGGAAGGAGCACCAGCTAGTGGTCCTCCTTCCAGAATCACCAGTTGCTGGTGAGAAGTGCCGCGCGTACTTCAATAGGATGCAGAGTAATTCATTGAGGGATCGCCCCCAGATTGTTCTGGAAGGTGGCTTCAATGGTTGGATGTGGGAGCATATGACAGTGGACTTGCTTCCATCTTCAACTGCTCGGACAGAACAAGTGGATTGGTGGATGTGTGAATTTAGTGTACCACCAGAAGCGTATGATCTCCAATTTGTATTCCACGATTCCAATGGGGTGTACGAAAATAATAACGAGCAGAACTTTGTCTTTGATGTTTTGCATGGGCTCTCACCAGAAGGGTTCCAAGAGAGACTCAAAGAATTGGAACTGGAGCAAAAACTCCGAGAGAGGGAGGAAGAAGAAAGGCAAGCCAAGCTAGTCATGGAAGCAAGGCAGGCAGAACAGGAGGCGCAGGATGCTCAGTTAGCAAAGGAAGAGGTGTTGAGCAAATACCAAGAGGCCATAAATATCATCACAGATGGCAGGGCTTTGATGGCAAGCCATGTTTGGAAAATTTTCCCTTCGCCTCCTGTCCCAGGACAGAAAGCGAAGCTTTACTTCAACATGGGATCCAGCTGTCTGAACCATGCCCCCCTAAATTTACACTATGGCTTTAATTGTTGGTGGGGCAACGGCGTTCAGGGCTTACAGATGAAAAATGCAGCAACCTCACGCAGCTCTGAAGCTGAAATGTATGTTTTCCCAGATGGTAGCACAGTTAGCAAGGGTGGGGACCAGCATTGGTTTTGTGCTGAGGTCGAAGTTCCAGTAGATGCATTGACTTTTGATTTTGTGGTTTCAGATGCTGATGGTGTGTTTGATAACAATAACATGTCAGATTTCCACGTTCATGTCCAGGATGAAGAGCAATTGCGACCCTATCTGACGGAGGCAATAAAGCAGAGAACACTGGAGATTAGGTCCGCCCGGAAGAAAGCAGAGGAAGAAGAAGAGCAGCGTCAACAGAGGCGAAAATCGCGTAAAGAGGAAATGAAACAAAAGGCCCTGTCCACCTTTAGGAAGCAGCAGATGCATTTATACTACACCCAACCTGAAGTTCCCGTAGCTGGAGAAAAAGTGACCATATATTATAATCCCAAGAACACCAACCTGAATGGGAGGAGCGAGATATTCTTGAGGGGTGGCTGGAACAGGTGGACTCATTCAGAAACCATCCAACCTGTTCAAATGCAACCTTGTGAAGATGCAGGGGTGTGCTCGATTGATCATTTGCAAGCATCATTGGTCGTTCCCAGCGATGCTTACATGCTTGATCTTGTTTTTTCTGATAGCCCAGGCATTGGAGACCATGTCACCTTTGATAACAGAGGAGGTTTGGACTATCACATCCCAGTTGAGGGCAGCACAAAATTGGAACCACCTATGCATATTGTCCACGTTGCGGTTGAGATGGCTCCTATATGCAAAGTGGGTGGCTTGGGTGATGTTGTGACAAGCATTTCTAGGGCTGTGAAGGATCTTGGGCATAAAGTTGAAGTTGTTGTGCCCAAATATGATGTGATCGACTACAGCCAAGTATCATACCTACAAGAAATTGAAGGGTATCACTGGGGAAATTGCTACAATCATGTCTACCATGGCATAGTTGAAGGGTTAGATGTGTACTTTATTGATCCCGATAACGGATTCTTCAGATCTGGATGCATATATGGAGCAGATTGGTTGCCTATACCAATGACAGATAGTGAGAGGTTTGGGTTTTTCTCTAGGTCATCTCTTGAATTTTTGTTGCAGAGCGGTAGGCAGCCAGACATTATCCATTGCCATGATTGGAGCACTGCACCTGTTGCAAAAGTTTACTGGGATAACTACCACCACTATGGTTTGGAGAGGTCTAAGATCGCTTTCACCATTCACAATCTTAATTATGGGGCAGGTCTCATTAGCGAGGCCATCTCATATTGTCAGAAAGCCACAACAGTATCTCCTACCTATGCACGGGAGGTTAGTGGCAACCCTGCTGTGGCCCATGGAGTTCAAGCCGGTAAGTTCCATGGAATCAGAAACGGCATTGATCTGGACATCTGGGATCCTGAAGGAGACCACTTCCTGCCGATACAGTTCTCTCCAGACAATTGTTTAGAGGGCAAAGCTGCAGCCAAAAGGAGCCTCCGAGAACGTTTGAATCTTGCAGATGTAGACCGTCCATTGATTGGGGTGGTCACGCGGTTGACGGCACAGAAAGGGATGCACCTAATTGAACATGCAATATACACCGCCATTTCGAGAGGATGCCAGTTTGTGCTGCTCGGCTCTGCTTTTGATTCTAAGGTGCAGCAGCATTGGAACGAGGTGGCTTCAAGATTATCGCACGAGCATCATCAAATGGTAAGACTGCACTTCGAATATAATGAGCCACTGAGCCACTTGGTGTACGCAGGATCGGATATGCTGCTTGTTCCTTCCATATTTGAGCCATGCGGTCTATCCCAGTTGATTGCAATGAGATATGGTACGGTGCCAATTGTGAGAAAAACTGGAGGGTTGTACGACACTGTGTTTGACGTGGATCATGATCAAGAGAGGGCTCAATGGGAAATGAGGGAGCCCAACGGCTTCAACTTTGATGGTGCAGATCCTGCGGGTGTGGATTATGCATTAAACAGGGCAGTGGATCGATGGTATACGGACAAGGAATGGTGGAAAGAGCTAGTTAGCAATGATATGCAGCAAGATTGGTCATGGAACAGGCCAGCAATTGATTACATTGAGTTGTATCATGCAGCCATTCACAGTTGAGACACACGGCGCTGCTAGGATCGTCATTGGTTACTGTAAATACATTGTTCCGCTAGCATCTTACTTTGCCTTCTCTTGGTAGTCGACTTTCTCATCAATCATGGCCACTTCATTTTCATCCAGCTCAAAGTCAAGCGCTCCGGCAACCTCCTGCACGTGCGTTGCTGTCCTGCACCCTGGGATGGCCACAACACCTTTGGCAAGGAGGTAGTTGAGGGCAACCTGTTCGATGCTGTATCCACCTGTCAATGAACCGATCAATTGTAGTAGTTTTAGCAATGTTTCGGTATCATCTGGGACATCACTTCTGCCGAGTGCCCCAGTTGTCAATTTCCCTTGTTCCAATGGAGAGTGAGCCACTAAGTGGATTCCCAATCTTTTTGATGCGTCAAGAAGCCCATTTTTCTCCACTTTGCGATCAAGGAGGCTATATTTCACTTGGTTGCATGCCAAGGACAAGCCGTGCTTCCCCAGGATCTCCTGTGCCTGCTCCATCTCTGCTTGCGAGTAATTGGACACTCCGATGGCATCCACAAAACCGAGTTCTTTGGCCTCACGTAAGCCTTCCATTAGCACGTTTTGAGAATAGGTCGGAAAGGGGAAATGAATCATGTACAGGGGTATCGGCAACATGTTGAGCCTTTTGGAGCTCTCTTGCACTGCATCAAGGATTGCTTGTCTTCCCAAACGGAACCCGCCACCAACAAGCATGTTGGTCCATGGGATGGTGAAATACTTGGTACCCACCACGACAGGATCAGCAGCATTGCCCAGAGCGCCAGCTTGGTTCCCCATACGTTCGGTTTCGATGCACCGAGCGAGAATTTGTTCGCTGGATCCATCCTGTTTGAGACTTTCGTACCCGTACACTTCGGCCGTGTCGAAGAAGTTGATGCCACACTCCCTCGCTGCGACGTACGTCTTTTGGAGCGTGCTTTCGTCGAAAGTCTTCCCATACCCTTTTCGCACGTCTCCCCATGCTATCGTGCCCACACCAATGCGACTCACACGCGGTCCGTCTTTCCCGAGCTGTACTTTGCGGTTCATGGGTTCCGTCGAAGCGGCGCAGCAACGCAGTGCGGCGCCGACACGTCCCGAAGCCATCGCCATGCGCACGTGCGCCTCGTGTTCGCTCGTTTGGTTTTCTGTCGTGTCTGGTTGGTGGTGTGGGACAGGGTGAGGTGCCACGTGTCGGTACAACGAGTGGATCAGGGAACGAAACGTACCCCACGCCCCAGGTGAAGATCCGACACAACCTTGGACAGTAAAGTAGGTCAGAGGTGTTCCTGGAGAACGGATGGGATGCATTGGATGGATGGAACAACAAGCATTGTGGTCGATGCGCATTGAACTTGTTCTTCACAAGCCGGTGGAAGGCGGACGCCGATCGTGCATCGAGCACAACAAGATAGTGCGGTCGCAAACACAGGCAAGATGGCCGTGGGCTTCATCCCGAATTGTGCTTCGGATGCACGTCAAGCGTATCAATACTTGCGATTAGCATGTCGAATATCGTAGCGGTGGATGCATGTAGCGGAAGTGGAGTCATCTTTGAAGTCACATGTGGAGGAATCTCACTCCTCTCATGGTGGAGACGCATAGCGTGCGTGACGACCAATTGACAAGAAGTGGAACGCGATTTCCTTCCCAATGGTTTTGCCGAAAATCAATGACGCTCCACATCTTCTCAATGGACATGCAAAGTGAGCTATGGGTAGTCCATGTCGTGCTTGATGATTAAGATGCATGCAAAACGAGGACCTCCCAACCCACGAGGATTCCTGGACGTCCTCGTATAGAACTTGCGGCCTTGCATACCATCTCGGCACAATTCGGCGACGTTGATGGAGTGGAGGAAGGATTTCGTCCTATCATCGACCGTGGGTCTTTTTTTTTTTTGAGTTGTTCGGACATCGCTACAAAGGCGTGCTTGCACCATCCTTTGGCCTTCCCTTTTGACGTGCATGTCGATCCCACCTTCGACGTTCTCTCTATCGTCTTACGGGCCTATCATTTGGCTCTATTTTTCTCCCTACGTGGTACGTCGTATCTTTGGACGACCAAGGAGGCTTCCGTTTTCGTCCATCGCCGTTGCTTCCATCGCATGTTTCCCCTTGATTCCTTTGGGTTCGATGGCACCGAGGTCTGGTATCCACATCCGTCCATCCTCCACCGGTCACCGTTACGGTTGTGGCGATCCAAGGGGGAAGGGAGAGGGAGGGGAATCCCCAGGACGACGACGACCATGGTCGACCTCGACTCGTCGAACCTTCCGACTCAGCCGACGAGAGACCACGACACGCAGAGGAAAGGGGAGGATGTCAGATTTGAGAGAGAAGAGGCGTCGTTCCTCGACGGGACGTGGCATGCGTTTCGGATCTCTGCGTGGTTTGGGCGGGCGGACCCTCGGACGACGCATTCCTCTGCGATCCATGCACCTGTTTCCCCTCCCTTTCCCGTCTCGTCCCATCATCTCGTCTTCCGTTCCACCACGCACCGCAGATCGTCGATCGGTCCCTTGCATGGGACGGTTTCGTGTCCATCTCTTCCTTTCAAACCTTCCCTTTCGAACCCGGATCGATTCGGTTCTGTTCCTTTCGACGATCCCTTTCGTGTCGCATGGGATCGACGTGCGCGAAGCAAAGCACGTCACGCGTCTGCTTTCGTGTCGCCTGTGCAGCAAAGCACGATCGAAAGAAACGCAAGGAAGGAGAGAAACAACGTGCAGAAGAACGTGCTGCTTCCGCACACGCACGTGGACACGGGGAGGTGGACGCGAAGACACGCCAGGAGACGTCGAAGTAGGTCGAACGAGGACGAACGGACGAAAGAAAAGACGAGGAAAAGTGAAACAAAGAGGAACCGTTCGACCAGGAAGGGAAAAACGTGGCAATCCTTGTGGTACCAACTGGAAGATAACGAAGCAAGGAAAGGTGGGAGACGGCAAGAGTACGCGTCGTAACCAGGATTTTAGACCTTGAAACGAAGAGTCGAAGATCGACAAGCATCGAATCCAAGGACACGCTGGTCAAGCTGTTGAGAAGTCGAAAGCACCAACGCTGCTGAACATCAGTAAAAATTGTCTGGGAGGGCTGGCGCACGTCGCCGTCCTTGCGAACGAAGCAGGAGGCATCGAAAAGAGCGAAAGAAACCAGGGTCCGTGCAAACACAACCACGAAACTGCAGACCTGCGCTGTCGGTGCATGCTGTTAGAAAGGACGCGCAACCTAAGAAATGAAGGTTCTATCGAGAAGGAGGAAGCACTTGCTGCTGACGTTTGCCTGCATTGTCTGTGCTCAAACTGCAATTGCCCAAACATTCGGAAGGCAGGCTCGGCGGTGTGAGCTCGAAGTTTATTTTACATCCCAGCATGAGGAGGAGAACATCTTCCAATCCTCGCTTACTTTAAACAATAATAGGAAAATCCCGTTGAGCAGTTGGCAAGTAGTGTGGACATTTGGACGTGGCAATGTGATACAGTCTGGTTCATTGCAAGGTGCGTTGTCATTGAGCCAAGGCAGTGCGAGTGGAGCACCGGCACGGGTGGTAAACAATGGTGGAAATGATGAAGTTGCTGCAGACGGGGGCGTGCGAACTTTTTCATTCAACATGCTGTCAAATACCACAATTTTCCCAGAAGGAGCAAGGGCCATTGGTGATGTGAGCTTCAACGGCCTCACCTGCGATAGATTTGGAGATTCTTTTGCAAATGGGGCTGAGCAATGCCCTTGTCATCATCTTGAAGAACTCTATTGTCTTCAAGAGGAGAGAGAAGATTTTTATGGCATTGAAGCCTTCGCACCAGAAGCCGAACTTTCTACCAGTCCTGTTGGTGGTTCGGGTTTTGTTGAGCAATGCATTGCTTCTTACTGCTGTGGAGAGAGCTTTGATGACTCTCCCCCAGCACCCCCGCAAGAAGACGTAGGCCTTCCTTCCGAAGTTGTTCCCATTGTGATTTACAACAACGGTACTCTTCTCCGAGGCTGGAGAAATCTTTCCAACGGTGGGCAGTTCTCTTTGCAAGGTGACGAGGGCAGAACAAGCAACACGTCAATATCGGTACAGATCACGGATAGAGACGGAGCACTTGTCCTCAATTCTGAAATGCCGTTTGGTCCGCGGTACGGTGATTATTCATTTGACTTCCACATACTGGGAAACGAAGAAGTTGGCCAGCTGCTTGTTGAGTTTTATAATCTGCATGCAACAAATGTCAGTACAGAGCCTAATACTGTTGGAGAAGATCCCGTGAAGTTTTCTGAAGCCATTCTGAACTTCTTTGTAGAGCAAGAAGAGAGCAACAGAACTTCCCAGGTGTTTTCAAACGCTTCGGATGCGGGCTGGAAACTGGCCCGTATTCCGTTTGACATTGTTTCAGCAGCAATGGAGCCAGAAGAGAGCTGGGATACCTTTGCATTGCGAGATGCACTTGGAACTCTGCCACCGTTTAATGTGGATGACATAGCGATTCAAACTGTAACCATCAGCGACAGGGAAGGCACAGTCGGCGAGCCAGGAGCCCTGCCTCCGGAAGGCCCTGATAGTGCAAGCCCACCTCCCCCGGAAGAACAGGATACTGACTCAAGTAGCAGTGTGGTCGTACCGGTCGTCATTGCGGTGTGTGTAGCGGTCGTTGTGGCATTAGGGGTTGGGTTTGGATGCTTGCTGTACATTCGTAAGAGAAGAAGGGAAGGTCAAAAGGGAAACGTTAACAGGCGCAAAGATACGTTAGGAAAGTCTGGAACTGGGAACTCCTGGAACAGAAGGACACCAGCAGCGTCTAGCTCAAGAAGTGGATCTGGCAAGAACTCTACTGGTGCAAACACGAGGCGGTTCAGTCACGCCCCATCTCAGGGGCAACTCGACATAGAATTTGACGAGGAAATAGAACTTGGTGAAATGCTGGGATCTGGTGCGTTTGGTAGTGTTTACCGGGGAAGCTGGAATGGACGTCCAGTGGCTATCAAAATGATGCATGGCATGCTGTTCGAAGAAAGCTCAAGAGATCTCTTGAACTTTCAGCAGGAGGTGAGTGTTCTCAGTAGGCTGGATCACGATCACATCATTAAGTTCTATGGTGCATGTGTCCAGCCTCCTCAGGTTTGCCTTGTTGAAGAGTTGGCAGAAGGTGGCTCATTGCACGACTTGCTACACAACAGTGAAACAAAGACACCTCTGTCTTACAGTGCAACACTCAAACTTGGAGAAGAAATTGCAAGTGCCATGTCATACCTGCATCCAACCGTGGTTCACAGGGACTTGAAGAGCCAGAATGTGCTATTGGATAGAGATGGCAAAGCAAAGATTTGCGATTTTGGCATTGCAAAGTTCAAGGATCACACCTTTCTCACTACACGGAATGTACAAGCTGGTACCCCATCGTACATGGCTCCGGAGATGTTTGCAGCAGGTGACGTGGATGAGAAATGCGATGTTTTTTCCTTTGCTGTCTTACTCTGGGAGTGCATTACTGGCAAGACTCCTTGGGAAAGCTACACAAGTCCAATGCAGATCATTTTTGCAGTTGGTGTGCAAAGGGTACGTCCTGAGATCCCTGTGGATACACCAGTGATGCTTCGCCAACTCATCGAAGATTGCTGGGAACATTCTCCAGCCAAGCGTCCTAGCTTCACGCAGGTATTGGACCGTGTTCAAGACGAACTCCGCTGCTTAGGAGTTGAAACAGTTCCTCGATCCAATGTCAACGTGCAGGCTCTAGGTCTGGATGTTCCACCCACTCCACCTGCTTCAGAGGACATGGCACTGATTCCAGAATCAGCCTGATGAGCACGATTCAATTTTGGCCTTCCGCACACTTGGCTCAATGAACGCTGTTTCCTTGAGTACGATACGAGCACGCATTCGAAGTTGGTGTTCCGTTCCACCGTCCTCACCCCTGCCACGGAAGGTATCTTCGTGAGAGGGTGGGTGTAATGATTACAAAATTATGCCCAGGACCCAGTTGCTGCTTCTTGCAGTGTTTTCATCCTCGGAGCGCATCCATTCAGCGTTGTTTCCTTGTACTGTACCGTGCACTTCCCTCTTCCTCATCTGCATCCTTGCAATTTGTCATTGGTTGGTCGTAGTAGATGTGCCTCAACGAGCACAACATGCCCAGTTGAAAAGGAAGGTTGTGCAGTCGAAACGTGCAGGTCTTGCTCCCCTCACGACCAAGTGGCACCGACCGCCATTCTCGGTGTCTACCCGCAGAGGATCAAGGGATCAACGACAAGCGTCCTCTGCGACACATAGATCCACGTCGGACCTTCGTCATCGAAAACTCGCAGAGGAAGCGTAGGATGATCGTAGGGTATCCTCTACGGTACATGTTCTTTCGAATTCGGATGAGACAAGGCCGATCCACGACGTGGTGGATTCCGACGAGGTGTGCGCGATGGCGGCGGCTATGGCCACGGCGAACTTCGGCGCACGTGTCGCAATGCGTGGGACGACGCTGCAGATGAGCGAGGCCAAGACATCTGCGAATCGAGGTGCGTCCATGGGAACGCAGTTGGGATGGGGACGCGCGTGGGAACGAGCGCTTTGCCCTCGCTGGAACCCAACCTTCACAAGAGCGAAACGACGTCTTCGAAGCTGCGAATCGGAAGCAGCGACGGTGCCAAGCGACGAAGTAACTGGTTCGATGGAAGTACTCCGGCGGTAGAAGCGGTGTGGCGCACGAACGGTTCTCGGACGACGTCATCCGCATCTTTCGGAGGGACAGCTGGCCGTACGCTTGACGATCACTTGCTGACATGAGTTCTTCTGTACGCATTTTTCGTACGTCATACGTGTTGACGATTTCACGAATTCTATCTACCGTCGTTTCGTCCCGTGAATTGGGCTTCCACGGTGACATGGGGAAACTGTCCCGTGTGGATAATGTCAACTCTTCCTTTGCCTGGGACACACCCTACAGCCACGCCCTTCGTGGTGGAGTCGAAGGAAAAGAGCAGCCGTGAAAGATGCCGGAAGCGTCACTTGCGAATCCGAAATCGTGTGCAAGGAACAGCTGAACGCCCACGTCTAGCCGTGTTTCGCTCCAACAATCACATCTACTGTCAGGTCATTGATGATGTGGCAAAGCGCACTTTGGCAGCAGCCAACACCATGCAGACACAGGTCAAAGAGAAGGTGAGCTTTGGTGGTAATGTGGAAGCTGCCATGGCAGTTGGGGCTGCCGTGGCAGAAGCATGCAAGAAGGTTGATGTCAAAAAGGTAGTGTTCGACCGCGGTGGCAACTTGTACCATGGCCGCATCAAGGCACTTGCTGATGCCGCGAGGGAAGGAGGCCTGGAGTTCTAGGATGCTCCATCCATGCTGTAATACTAAGCCGTGGTGATTGAGCAACTTTTCTCCAAAAACTGTATCAAGGCTCCTCCTTCTTTGCGAGTACGCTGCTTTTGAAGGCAGGGAAATGACTCGCCATGCACTCCGCTGATCTCATTCGAAAGAGGCCAGGACAAAATTTGAAAAACATGCAGACCTTAGCGTTACCCAAAAACAACACATTTTTTACAAACCAGCAGAAATCGTGCATGTGAGAAACAAGCAGGGGTGGCTAACCTTACTTCTGCCCCCCTCCCTCAATGGGCGTATCCTCAGTAGTAGGTGGTGATGTCGGATGGTGCTCAGCACCATCTACTACACTTGACCCCGTTTTTCCTTGATTGTGACCGATTCCTCCTTGGTGTGGATGTTTTGGTTCTTCTGATTGAGTGGTAGCAAGATGGAGGCCTTCAGTGCCAGGATTCTCATCTGCAAATGCTGGGACAGCTGCTGCTTCTGGTTTCCCTTCGATACTTGCCAAGCCCTGTGCCAGCTCTCCGCTTTCCAATGGCATCCAACTACCACTGCCATGTGCCTCTGTTGCACCAGGAGGCGGGTGTGCCTCTTCGTTGGGCAATGCACGTGGTTCCCCATTTACTTGCTCTGGCATTTCAAGGTCCCTTGATGCCCTGGCAGCCAAAGGATTAGGACCTGCAGCATTCTCGCTCTCTGCCCTCTCAATGGCAGCCTCGTGCTTTTCCAACTGAATGGAGCAATGCTCCACAAGTCTATCTGCAGCTAATGGAATGGACGGATTAGCTAGTTTACCACCATGATCATTGTAAGCATGCGCATTCACTGCGATTTGGCGCATATGTTCGAAAAACTCGGAGGATTTACTGTACATATTTCTTGTGACGTAACTTTTGATTTTGGAGAGGTCCATTTTGTTCTCCTGCGGCACAAAATGCACATAGTCAGGGACAAACTCGTTTGATACTGGTGCAAGGAAGAGCTCCCCAGTGGTGTTTCTTGCAAGTTCAATGACGGCATCTATCACTGGTCGTAGTGCCTGGCTTACTGCTACACTACCATTCGTAAGAGGCGCCAAGACTTGCATTGGCTCTGCTTTGCCAAACTGGGCAAGAGCCTCTTGAAGAGGAAGGGCAGCTTTTGAATCAGCGTCACCTAGCACTTCTGCATTCTGTTGCAAAAGTTCATCGCACCTTCTTACGAGTGCATCTGCAGCAGGTGGAATACCAACATGAGCTAAGTTGCCCCCATGATCGTGATATGCATGTGCATTGTCTGCAATCTGCTGGATATGTGCACGGAACTCAGCCGAGCTCTGGTACCGCAATTTGGAGATATTGCTTCTCACTTTGGTTAAGTCCATCTTCCTTTCAAGGGGCACATAATTTGCATAGTCTGGAACAATGTCCTTGGACACTGGTTTGATGAAAAGCTCGCCAGTGGAATCCTTGGCAAGATCATACACTGACTCAAATATAGGAAAGAGCAGATCCCTCAGCAAGGCTCTTCCTGGATGTTCTGGAGGTGGGGGTGGCCTGTTTGCACGTGGCCGCTTGATGAGGGGTTCTGGCCATTTATCAGTTCCAGCAAAGAGTGCCTCTGCATCCATCGAGCGCTTTGTGCCCCTTCTTGACCTCTTCTTTGTGCCCGATGACATGACAGGCAGCTTGAGCTTGAAAGATGGATCCTTAGCAGTTTCTAGTTGATCCGAACGCAATGTTAGCTTCAGCCCATGAGTCACTGCAATGTCTTTGACTTTTGGCTCCTTAGCAAGTCGTTCACGCTCTTTCTGCATAGTCTGCCCATACAGGGGACACTCAACGTTTGTCCGCATGTGTCCAATCTGTCCGCATGCCCCACATTTCATCTTCAGATCCTTTTTATCTCTTCTGCTGTCTCTTTTTCTTCTTGCATGTGGGAGGGGTGGAGGAACAGTTCCCACACCTTGACCACTTTGCAGTAGCTTGTACTCCTGCTCCTGTCTTGCTAACTTGTTCCTCAGCCTACGTCTCTGCTCTTGCAATCGCCTCTTTGCTCGCTTTTCTTCCTGCAATCGTTCCTCTTCCTCAGCACTGAGTAACTGTGCTGTATGCTTGATTTCTCCCCCACTTGCTTTCATTGCCTTCAATTCCGAAATTTTACTATCGTCCAAGATGATCTCCACACGTTCAAGCTTCGTGCCATCCTCTAAAGTGGTGATGATAGTTCTTCTTAACCTACGCTTCCCATTGTGCCATTTTTCCTTCTTAGAACCAGTTTTCTTCTCTGGCACTTCGCTACCCTCTCCACCTTGCAGCATTTGCTTAAAGTCTTGGAAATCTGCTTCCTCTCCCTCGTTCTCTTCCTCATCCTGGAGCAGATCTTCCAGATCCTTCCCAAGGTCTTCAGCATCCTCGTATGTTGCTTCCCCTGGGATGACCTCCCCAGCAAGTACCTTCCGCTGTCGCTCAAAAGCTTCATTGCGTTCCCTGGAGTACATTTCCTGTTGCTGGGCAATAGAAACACGGGTGCCTCGTGCAAAGCGGTTCAATCGCTCGCCTAGCTTCCCCCCATCCTGAGCTGCCGCATTGCTGAATTCCCTGATGCAGGCGATTCTTTCCCAACGTTTAAGCTTTGCAACCTCCTCTTCTGTCACGCCAAAATTAAGCAAAATGTTTTTAGCCTGCTCCATGTTGAGACGTCGTAGATCCGCATCTGTGCCAGCTGTGTTCTCACGCCTTGGTGCGGGTTGATCGGAAGACTTTCCCGGTGCCTTCAGATAATTGATGCCATGTCCACGACCAGTCGGATCACCTCTTCCTTTGATTTGCAGCATGCCACGCCCTCCTCGAATTGCGTCCACAAAGCTGCCGCTCAGGATCCAGGGGGTCATGAGCAACTCGGTCTCAAGTGCCTTTGCCGCTTTCTTCACCAGGGGATCGTCCGACAACTGTTCCAAGGCCAGCTTTACGCGATTGTCCATGTGCAACAGATGTTTGATGTTTGCCTTCACGAGCCGCTCTTGCCCAGCACGCATGGCTTCAAAACAGCAGACCTGCTCTGGAGGCATCAGCTGTCGGAGGGTTTCTTCATCAGGAATTTGAAAATCGGCCTTGAGGCTCCACAGGCCAACATTGTCCCCGCCCCTCTGGAAATCACAGCAGTGCTTCAAACGCTTACGTATCAGCGTCTCGCTTTGCTTGGGAAAGAGTTTCCTCATTTCAGCTATCCTAACAGACGGACAAGCTTCATTCTTCATACGACGGCGGAAGTCACGGTAGCAATAAACCTGGATCCGCTTCTCGCCATATGCATCTTCTTTCTGGGAGCCAGGAGCAAAAACAGCCAGATGCGGCTCCTCTTGCCCAGCAAGAAAGGTGGAATCAATGGCACGAATCATCCACTTCCCTTGACTGCTCCGAATAAGCATGAAGAGCGTCTTGGGTGGTTTGTATGGATGTAGAGGAGATCTGTACATGTTGGTTTCGAAGCTCATGATGTGCCGTCCTGGATCCAGCTTCCCCAAAAACGGAGGGTCATCGTCAACGCCCAGCGCAATAACTTGCCCTGGTCCCAAAGGACCATGCCCCTTCTCCTTCAGTCGGAGGGCACCCGTATCGCTGGGGGATGTTTTACGATAGAAAGTGGTGAGCCTGGCCCCCATCCCATTGTTTGACATGAGCAAGGGATATTCTTCTAGGTACTCCACCAGCATCAAATGCCCTTTCTCAGCAGCCAATAGCTCTCTCTTTCTTTGAAACGCAGCTGGAGGTCGTCTTGGCATATCGCCAGTGGGCAAGGCCCCCACTACACGCTTGGGAAGAGGCTCCACTTTGGTGCAAACCAGCCAAATTGTGGATTGCGCACGTACTCCTTGGGCATGCAGACTTTTGGGAGGATCCAGCATTGTACCCCCAGCCAAGCAAAGGTGAACAGGTTGCCTTCTGAGTTCGTCAAATTTAGACTTTCCCTTGTTAAGTAGAGCAGCAAGCAAATCGTTGCCAGTCGACGTATTTTTTATCTTGGCCGTTTCCACGCGCCCAGTCAAGGCACGCACCTGCACCCACATGACTGTCTCTTCCTTGAGCTTGAAACTGATGGATAGATTTTTCTGCGTTTGAGCCTCAGTGAGAGGAGCAGGCATAACTAACCTTCTGGGGCGATGGAAATTCAGTACCAAGCGAGGAGGCAAGTGAGGCACCATGGTTGCAAGGGTCGCCCCAGGAAGCGAGTGACGGACTCCAAAGCTCCCTCCAATCTGTCCACCTTTTTTCTTGTCCTTTGGTCTATCGACATTGTCTGTGGTGAGATTGAAGAGGGCGAATTGGATGTCTCCACACGCCTGGACAATCTGTGCGGAAGGCTGGGTCGTTTGTCTGGAGCGATTCAGGCGCAAGTCGGGCACCACCTGCGCAGCTCCTCTCCCAAAAGTGGACACTTCGGCACCAGGTTTAGCTTGGAATACCATGTTTGGGTCATTCAGGTCCAGAAGAAGGGGCGTAAACGGGCGTCCATCGGGTCGATCTTCCCATTGGATCTTCCCGATCCATGAACCAGTTTGCAACTCCATGTTCGGGCAGGTGAATGTGTACGTATTGTGACGGCTGTCTGTCGCATCTTCTTTGACTTCTTGCAAACGGAGAAGCTGCGTCTGTGCCCCAAGGGCTAGCACACACTCCTCCTCTTCTACCGATCCATTGGAGTCCGAAGCGGGCCACCCCGCGAGATACTGCTGGCGGGTGGCATTGTATTCCTTTGCGCTCCCCTGCCTGTCCCATTCATCCGACGATGTTTCCGGTTGATCCCAGACGATGTTCTGTTCCCACGGAAGCTGGTGGAGGGAGGAGAACACCGCTTGCTGTTCACCATCCAATTGATTTCGTTCCCATTCCAGTGCTTCGAACCGTTCGTTCTGGGATCCATGCATCATCGGTTCTGCACCATTATGCATCCATTGTGCCATCCATCCGTGTCGTTTCCACCGTTTGTACCTTCGGTTTCCTTTTCTTCTCGTCTTCTCTTCTTCTTCGAAAGCACCTTGTCTTCTGTTTCGGCGATCTCCTCCAATTCCATCTCGTTCCCAATCCCTTTGGTCTGGATCGGATTCGTTCCTATCGTCCTCGTCTTCTGCCGAGGTGGATCCGCCGCTATTCTGCACGTCGTCATCGCTCTCTTCTCCCATGTGGTTCCATCCACGAGACGTTCTGAACGTGCTGGCACGGGTTCCTTTCGTTGCGATTGCGTTCCTTCCCTCGTCGTCTTGGTTCGTGTACCAACATTCGTCTGCATCTGCTTCGTCCAACCAGCCGTCTCCGGATCCTTCCAGTTCATCTCCACGCGTGATCCACCTCGCAACGTCTCGTTCACGTCCGTCGACTTCGTTGTCGTCTCGCGTGTTGGCTGGTCCCACGCCGTTCTCCTGGCGTGCTTTCCCTTGCAACGCTTCTGCGGCTCTTCTCTTGGCTTGCATGGCTTTGGATTTGGGAAACAGCTTGGTCCTGCGCGTGGGTCCGAACAGCACGGAGAACTGCAGCACGTCTTCTTCGTTCTTCGCATCGTGATACGTCACTGGCCAACGGATGCTGGTCGTGCTTGCTCCCGCCTCGCCGCCGCGGACGCCTCCTTCACCCTTCGCTTGCGGCACCAGCACGTAGGCCTTGTTTTGCACGTCTTCCTTCGCCTTCGCATCTCCACGTGCGTCCTTCGCATCGGCTGCGCCGTCGAGATCGTAGTCGTCCTCGTCCATCGCGCCATCCACCACTGCGCATCGCACCTTGGATCCACGATAGGAACGCCCAAGCCCAACAGTTGGGAACCCGTCTCCAATCAACCCGTCGATCGAACCCGAGAACGGACCCGATAGACCGGGTGGAGAAAGGAGGAGGACGGACTCTGGGTGGTGTCCCCCATGAAACCCACGAGTAGTCCATCCAAGAGACAGAAGACAAGGGGTCACGTGCCAAGGTGGTGGACGGACAGACGAAGCAAACGACGTGGCGGGAATCGGAGGACGAAAGCTAGGTGTAGAAGATGGGACGAATCGTGCACATAGAAGTACCTTGCAAGAACTGTCAAGAACAACCTAGCTCTCATCTGCCACCCAAGCCGAAGGAACCACAAATGTTCCTTTGGCACCATCAAGGCAAGGAAGCGATGCCCCATGCACTCGTTGTGATAAAGGGGGTGGAGAGTCCAAGCTCTACCAAAAGCCTAAGCAAGCCCATCGTATCAATCCTCCTTGCACAAGAGAAGACGTTTTTCGACCTTCTACAAATTGTGTGCCGGGAGCTCGACGTTTGTGGATGGTGTACGAGAAAACTTCGGCAAATGCTCGAGGTGCGGACAACCTCACGATTTTCCAAATGGGGTTGGGAGAAGAGCATCGATTCTTTGGCACTTGTACGAAAGGAGAAAACGTGCTTGCAGGCACGGGGTGATTGGGAAGACGACAAGTTAGTATACGCTGTATTTTCGACTTCTCTTGTGCAAGCGTTCAATTCAATCGAGCACACATGCACGGGAGGTGTTGGTGAGATGGCGTTTCGCAATGCTATCGCGTGGTGAATGCGTAGGGTGAATCGAAGGCTCTTTGCACCGCAATTGCCGTAATTCTTGTCGTGTCTTATGAAAATGTGGTCGAAGTTTCTTAGGTTGGCGATTGATATGTAAGATGTACACCCACCGAAAGCAATGTGCGTCCTAAATCTATCTCTTAGATAGAACTTGGATAGCTTCTTACGCCGAATGGACACAAGATGCGTAGTCGCACGATAGATAAGACTTGTAGAGTTGACGTGTTATGTTACCTTGAAGATGAAAATGCACATGCCCTTTTCCAAAAACGTGCGCTTACCCTTATGTTGCATGTTGGCAAACATCATTCGGGCCATTTTCAAGGAGGTCGCCCGATTGCTCGATCGACAAAGATACACCAACTATTTCCAAAGCTTTTCCGGTACGATTCGATCGCTTTCCCTTCCAATTAGAGATCTATGGGAGGAAGAGTTTTTGTCCCATTCTAGTACTTAGCGTAGTAAACACTACTTACTTCTTCAATCAATTCGATTAGAAATGCGACCATCGCCGACAACAGCGCACAATTTGATGTCCACGATTTCACCCCATCGCTACATCACGAAGCAATAGGCCGTTTGATTTGGAGAATCGTCTCGTAGAAGATGCTAAAAGTTGTCCATGGTTTGGGCGTGTCTCTCTATGTCGGATATTCTTCGCTTCGTTTTCGTTGTTTGATGCGAGTCGATTGCGTGGCCCGTGGGTGTCCGTCTTTCCCACGAAATCCATACCAGTAGCAAGCGAAATCAAGCTACTTGGGTTTTTGTAACGCTATCGTTGTTTGCAATGTACCCACCAATCATTGCGCACACGTTCAAAATGACAACGGTGCAAGAGAAGCACGCTATCTCGAGGGGAATGGAACCCGCTCCACCACCGTACGTGGATCATGCTTGCACGCCTCGATCCGCGTGGACGCACCGCTCATGCGGATGCTCGCATTTCGTCCACAGGAGTTGCAATCGCACGCGTGATGGTCGCCCACGCTCGTCTCTTGTCTTTTTTTTTAGAGACTTCACAATCAAGTTCGGTTGTGGTGAGGCCACCTCCGAGGCGTGGGTGTGGGTGTGTCTGTCGGGGAGGGCTCTCCCTGCATCCTGGGGGTGGGTG
>JBBULP010001095.1:0-12441 GCA_038048775.1 Picocystis salinarum
ACCGCCGACTCCTCCTCCTCCTCCTACAGTACCAAATTTCTTGCCACAATGTACCAGCGTCCAGGCTGGCAACAATTATGAGGTGCTGGCCACAGCTCAAATGGTGACAGTTGCTCCCCGGCGTTTGAGTCTGACATCGGTAGAGTTTTTGGACAGCCTTAACCCAAATGCAACAAATGCACAGCCAATGCCACTCCCTCTGGTAGAACAGCCAGGTGAGAGAGCTGTTTGTCCTTCGGATGCCCCGTACGAGGTTGGTCCGCAGCAGGCTCCGAGTGTCTGCCAATTGACCAGTTGCATCCCTGGTGTTGGCTGCTTCACTTGTTCAGGCAGCTTTGTTCCCGATCCCACTGCTGAAAGCCGTCTGCTCTTCCTTACGGCCGCGCATTGTGTTGGGTCCGACAGCAATAATTTGGCCGAACTTTCCCAATCTTTTGTTGATTGCAACCGTGGAGGATCTGATGGACTTTTTCCGTTGGCGGGGATGGCTATCATGGGCAGCTTTGATTACGGGGTTGGATTTGGGGTGGATGATGGAGCACTGCTTCTGCTGGAACCCTTACAGGACACCAATTTAGGCTTTGCTACACCTTTGCGAGCTGTGGGAGCAGTTACAGAAGCCGGCCTGCAAGAATCAGTTCCGAATTATTCCGCAGGCTTTCCTCAAGTATCCACACGCTTCCAAGGTTGTACAGCTGCAAATCTGCCTGATACTGATGCGCTGTATTTTTCAAGACTTGAGTCTGTGCGCGAACTTGGCCAGCTTGACATGGTTGGTATCGAGGGCCTTTCTGTTTGCGGGGGCAACAGCGGGGGCCCTTTAGTGGACGAGTTTGCATGTGTGCAAATGGGCATTGTGTCAGCAGGTCGGGTCAATTGCGTTGCCGGTCTGAACGCAATCTTCTACTCTCGGGTCGTGCCCGATGGTTCGGGGAATGGCGTAGACTTTTTGAGCCTCGCGCAAAACCTACAAGGTGGCGAAATCATTTTTGTTTAAAGGCACATGCACTCCTTGCCATTTTAATTTGTATGTGCTAGCAAGCATGCATCTATGCAGGCATCACTGTGGGACCAAGCCACTGGGTACCTTCATTTTTGTACGCAAGATAGTCACTTGAGAAAAGCTCTTTGGCAGTTCAGTCTGTGCAGATGGTTTCCTCTGCATGTGGGTTTGTGGGCTTGTCCAGACATTTGGCATCCTGTGGGCTGACCTCAGCCGCTGGCAGAACTGGCCCTCTGATTGGTTTGCGTAAGATGTTTGTTCCATTGTCTGTTTTTTGCCCCTGTGCGCGATCACACAGGTGTATGTCTTCGACCTTCAACTGGGGGTACTCTCTGATCTGCGTGGAGGATCCGTCTGTCGTCTCGCCTCCTTTTGCATGGCCCAAGTCGAAACCCATGGTTTCGCTTCTGTCCGACGGGATGATGGGGTGAGACGGCATGGGGTCGGATCTTCCACGAAGATAGCGACCCAATACAATGCCAGCCGCCGTCTTTCTCCATGGGGGGACACAACGACTCCCCACCACCCAATGGTGATGGATCGTGACACGTGAACGACCGACGCACGATTGGACGAGAGACGAAACACGCGTGTGAGGTGGTCCCATGGCGGATTCGTGCACCACCCAGGACCGTACGAAGCATCCGTCCAAAGGAGACTGGCTGCCGAAGGTTGCGAAGACGAAAGCTTCCAGCCTTGCACTACGGATCCTCAGTGCATCCATCCTTGTCGCAGGGATCATCGTTGGCACTGCATGGACCTTGCCAAAAGTGCAACAGTGGAAAAAAGTCGACCTGTTGCAGTACGATGGAAACTGGTACGAAGAAATACGACACATGCAGAAGACCTCCTCCATCGCAGTGACCACCACCATCACCAGGAACTACTTTTACATCCCATTTTCTATCCGGTGGGAACAGTACGCGCGCAGAATGGGATACGATTGGTATCAAATCAATTTGGATCGCACAAAACTGCAATTTCCTGCTGCGCACTGGCACAAAATCTCAGTCATATATGCGCTTCTTCTGAAAGGATATGAATATGTCCTCTTTACAGACGGAGACACAGTATTGATGCATCCTGAAATCAGGATCGAAGAATTTATTCGTGAAGCTTCCCAGGGCACTCAACTCTGGATATCAGAGGATTTGCCTGGTGTCCAGACAATCATCAATACTGGGCTGATGATTGTACGCAATGGTACATGGTCAATACAGATGCTTAAGTACGTCATGCACGAGTCTAGAAATCAAAGAGTATACCCTCACCACTGGCCAGCTGAACAGGGAAGCGTACATAGATGGATACAAGTGCATCCCAAACCGTTCTTTCATATGTATCCATACGGCAAAAGATTTCAGGTCTTTTCTTCGTTCAGCGGCAGTCCTGCAGAGGAAGCCGAGGATGTGCTTGGTAAAGGAATCTGGGTTTTGCACTTCCCAGGAGGATACTCTGAAAGTAGGCATCAGTACGCACAGTCAGTTTTTGACTACATGCAGGGCAAATATCCAATCCGCAATAATTTTACCAGCTAGCTTTGGGTAGCCACCAAGTCCTTCATTCAGAAGGCATATACAAACTTGTTGCCGGCCCTGTGTCATGCAGGAAACTTTCAGCGGCGGTGTGCGCAGGTGCTTTTGGGTTTCTATACTTGTACTTATTTTGTTGAAATATATGGAACTCATGATAAAATGGCCGTGACGATGCACGAGACTGAAAGAAGCCATCCGTTGGCAGACTTTATTTCTAAGTATCAGTGCTTGAAAAAGAGTCTAGAAAGGTACCCCACGCAGCCCAATCCACAAGCACAGTTTTTGACATGGAGGCGCAATATGTCCAATGTTTAATCCATTGAACAAGCTACCAGCAGGGAGCCTCCAAGTCTTGCTTTTCTTCATTGAAGCTCCAAGCAAGAAGGCAGTGGTGTTGCTGTTCAAATGTTCATTTTGCTAGACGCAATTCGAACCGAGTCCGAAATTTGTTGCTGGTTAGCCTTGAGGAGTCTCAATCCATTGTCAGCAAATAGTACCGCTGTGATATTTGATGGTTTTGGCGCCATCAAGAACCACCATTCTTTTCATGGAAACAAAGTTGAGGAGCCATGCGAACTTCGGCAATAAAGGAGCTGCAGGTCCGTCCCTGAAAGTTGGAGCACTGATAGGGGTTACCGACAATATTTGCGAGAAGATAGATCATTCTGGCTAGCCCTTGAAGGCCCTCGGAGGTGATTCCTGCTTGGTTTTGTTTCTCCTTCTGTGTGGATTGCTTGCCACAGGAGGAATCTATCCAGGCCCATGGCAAATCCAAAACGGTCGACAAGATCGTTCCAAAGATGCAAAGGAAGCTTAAACATCTCGACAGTTTGGTTTGTCTCCCAGAAAATCACAAGCCTGAATTGAGAGTAATGGAATAGGTTTCAATCGCTCGTCTGGTGTTGTTGGAACCAAAGCATACACGACACGCACCGGTAGGTAAGAGGAGAACAGAATCACCTAGGTTTGCGTGTCATGCGTCTTTGTTGGACACGTAGGCATGATGGGATTGGTGAATCACTTCGTGAGCTGGCAAGCCCAGTCTTTTGGTGGGAGAATTCCAGATGGACGAGTACATCTGTAGGGATCGAACGGTGGTCTCCACAAAGTCCACCAGGTCCAACCTGAGGATGGTCCTGCACGGGCCCTGGTCTCGATCGTATCGTAGAAGGAGAACTCCCCGTTCGAAAAAGCAAACATGAGCTTATACCGTCGAGGCACACAGTGTCCTCTTCGACCAATGCTCCCCGATGGTTCAAATACAGCATCTGTCCCTTTCGAACCGATGGCAAGAGGAGTGGATCCCGTCGAGGATGGACCCAATCGCGTCTTGGATGCAGGAAGAGCCGATGCGACACCACAAGGTTGGGAAAGACGAACAGGCGTGGCAAGCGCCGCAACGCAATGCGCGCTAGTTTCGCCGTGGGAGCTTCTGCGGAACAGATCGCACGGAGTGCAAGGAGTAGCGACACGAGCCGGTACACAGGTGGATTCAAAATCAGCACAACTTTCCCGACACCCAGGCACTCACGGTTGTGGCTGTGGCTGTTGCTCCTTTCCTGGCTATCCATAACTCCTGCACAAGGGAGCGTTCGATACGACGTAGAGGGAAGTACCAATGCAAAAGAAGGTGGATTGCACAGGTATTTCTTGTCTCTCGCTGGTCTTGGCTTGGCAGGGGCTCAAGCACACGCCCACCTACGGAGAGATGCTCAGACCAGTTCAGGCTCGACTTTGTCCTTGCTTGGAAGCCTCCGACCTAACAAATTTAACGGATGTGGCCAATTTAAGATTTGTTGCATATTTCTGGTCTTCATGTTAGCATTTACCATGGCTTTTTTGGCTAGCTTCTATGCCCATGGCCACAGTAATTGGCCAGTTGTTTCGTTCACCGAAGGGCATGTTAGCTACAGAGATCCTGGCAGCAGCTGGATGAACAATCTTGTCAAAAAGGAAACATGGAAAGCAGAGCCCACAGGCATGAATTCGACGACTAGCAAAGAAAGGTCATGGGCGGCTTGCAGTGCTTGCACAGAAGGTGTGGGATCGTGGAATTCAGTTTGCAAACGGGACGGGGATACTCTTCTTCAGGTTACGCACATGACTGCGAAAGGAAAGGAGGGTCACTGCAATTTGTGCCAGAAGTGCCCAAATTGCGAAGGGTGCTTTGTATCAGCAGTTCCGTTTGATGATTTTGAATCTTTTCGCAAGAACAACATGTTCCTTTCCAGAATGAATGACAGTGCAGGTGTACAGTACCTTGCAAAAGTAATGCCAACGCCCCCTGTGAGAAAGGTGGCAGCACTCAAAAACATCGTCGATCGTTGCGGGTTTCAGGACATTCTACCAAGGGAGAGGCAGGCCCCTTTCTTCGCTCACCTGCCCGACCATGAGAAATATGATGCTCTAGCAGCTGCAAATACAATATTCAGCGAGATGAAACCAGGAAATTGGATGAAGATCCCTATGCATAACCCAAACTTGACAGATTCAGTCAACAAGACACAGGTCGTGCGTGCTGCTTTCTTTGACTATTTGTTTGGGGCCGGTGACTCGGGAGAGAATAACGTTCTTTACAACCCCAAAACAGGGGCAATTTATTTGATTGATACTTTGCATCATGGCTTGTGCAATCTGTGCCATCTCTTTCCTGGAAGCATATTCTATCCAGGAAACTTGCGCTTTTATGCTGAGTACCTGCATGAATCTTCACAACTTTGCAATTATCAGCTCCACGTGCAGAACGGCACGGTGGGGAGGCGGTATCCACCCCAGCTCAGAGACTGCTTGGAAGATATCGCGAGCTTAGATCTGCACTCTGTGGTTTCGAAGTATGGAATGCCAAGCGAGCTTGATGCCAAACGTTTCCAAGAGCGAGCAAGGTGGATGAGAGAAGGTTTTGAATTTGCAATTTGGAAGCAATTTTGCAAATACTTTGCAAATTCTGAGCAGTTCAAGAAGTTTGTCAATACTTTGAAGTCCAGGAAAAGGCATGGGACAGCGCAGCGTGTTGTAGATACTTTTGAAGAGCTAACGCACCAATATTGTGAAGCGTAATCTGCACTTCACGTTGTCATCTCTGAAAAGTTTCGTTATGCCTTGTTCAAGAGGGATTCAACTTTTGAGTTGTTTGGGCAATGATGGTGTGTGTGCAGGATTTGTTAGATGCAGTAACATACATTGTAATCATTGAATGGCACTCCAAGACGCTGTCATTAGTTTTTTATCTCAACTTCTAACCATCGATAGTGTGCACAAATGTACTAAGGGGTCAGAAGAGTACACTTCAGTAGACAGCACGTTCAAACACTATTGTCTGAAGCAGTTGACACGGTGGACCCGACTGCTTGTATTGAAAAAGAGATACCCTCGGTCCAAAGGTAAACTTTAAAGTGTTGAATACTGTCTCCACCTAGTTTAGATCTGCAGGGCAATGAACACTTTCGCAACGTGTGCGCAGATGCATGGGATAGTGGTGACAGACTGTGCAAGAATCTGTGCCAGAGAGGGATTGGGATGGTATCATGATGCAGGACAGATAATATTGATAGGAGAAAATCAAAACCAGGCACACCAGGGCATGTTGCTGAACCAGCATTGGCTGCGTTCTTAAATGGGCAAGAGTTACCTTGTTTCTTCTTCTCTGTTGTGAAGGATGTCATGCAATCCTTAGCAAATACTTTTATTTGCCGGTGGTAGCATTTGAAACTGCGTGTTCCTAGACACCTGCATTCATAGTCAGGTTTCCGTTTTTGTTCCTTGGTCCTTTACAATGGACGCACTGTTGGCTACAGCACAGTGGGTCGCTCTGGAAAAAAGTGCTTAAACATACTTTTGAGCACACCGATAGAATTGTTCGCTGGGCATATTTCAGCATGAACAGCTATTAACTAGGCGACGCTTGCAAGAGTTCCTGACACATTGACATGTGTCAAGCAAATTTATTCTCACTGTATACATAGAAGCAGAAGATCTATCTCAGCTTGCAAGATGGACTTGCAGATAAAAAATCATCCCCATCTGCTGGTTTCAAAGTGTCAGTCGCAGTGGTAATACATGCCTCCTGTTAAGTACTTGATCTGGTCTTCGAGCCATCAGCAAGCCGGTATGCCATGAGATGCAATGAGGAATGATGGATCAGTTGTCATAGATGGTTGGACCTTATTCTGGATTCTAGAAAACGGTAGACTGCACCCAACACATGTGCTACCTACGTAAAAGGCAGGCACATTGTCGAGTTCCAATGGGCCAAGGGTAGTGTGGTTCCCCATATACAACCATCTCTTATTAGGGCCTGCATTCTTTCTACATGAAGGTTTATCAAGGGACAGAGATGTATATCTACTTATGTTGCTTACTCGTGTTGTTCCGCCATCTCCAGGTTCATTTTGTTGTTGTTTCTTTTACACTGATGCAGTTCCATTTCATATTTCGGTGCTTTTTTCATGTTTGGAATAAAATAATGGTATGCTTTGTGTGAACTTGAGCTCCATTGTCTTCTAGAACTCAATCCTCATTCCTGTGGGAGGTTTGGACTAGGCTGTCAATGACAATTTTGCAACTGCCACATCCAAAGTAAATGAGTGGATGTTCACCGCACAACTTTTTCCCCTGCCATGGGCGAGCGAACACTTCTCTATGATCTTTTCATGAGCAGAAGCAGTCTTTCGTTTGTACTGACCTTGGATAGGGAGTGGAAGCATTGATTGTGTAGCGAGAATGGAATTCATAGTTCAGAGGATGATTTCTTATCTTTCCCATTCAGACAGCACAGGTGAGTTACACCGCGATGAACCTGGAAGTGGCTGTGGTAGAGGAAAGCCAAAATCGAGAGATATTGAAGAAGCTTCCAGCCATATTCAAAGTGCAGTAACAAAGCAATACCATGGCAATCCAAGCAAATAGTTCTGATACAACCAAGGTGGTAGTACCGATAAACTACAATGAAACCAAAATCTCAATCCACTCAAAGAAAACATAGCCATGCTCTGCCCCTTGTTGATTTAACTGCATTTGGACAAGTAGGAACTGGCAACGAGTACCTTCAACTTTATTGGTGCTTTGATGAAGTTTGATGCAGAAAATGCAGTGCAATATTAAGGCTACAGCGCGAAAGTCAGGTTCTGAACTTTGAATAAAGAACGCTATAAAAGCTAGCAAGACAAAAGATACACAATGACGGCTGGATGCTCTGCGCCTTTGGAGACTGGAAGAAACTCCCAGTCGAAGACCGGTTCTTTTGGAGCAAAATAGAGTATTATTTGAGTAGACTGAATTACTGTAAGCCCACATTAGGGCCTACATTTCAGCATAAAAATAGGGTGATATATGCCAAGTTCCCTAATTAGAACATGGACAAACATGCCATGAAAGAGATGCGCAGGTTCAAGAAGTAAATCCTTCAGATTCCTCGCAATAATTCTCAACACAGTTGATGGCAATGCAAAGTCCAAACACTGCACGGGCAACACAGTGAAGTTGGTGGACCACTTACCAATTACAACCTTGAAGTCATGACTGTTGCGTGGACCAAGCAACTTGACCAATTCGACTTGTACGCAGGCCCAGAGACTTGTTGTACATTTAGGAGTTGCTGTCCTTGCAACTACTTTTCAAGCCGAGGAAGAGGGTCAACTACTATTCCTTGATGCAAAGAGACTTTCGAGGAGGCTTGGACCTGTTTCTCTGCTTCATGCATGGCAGACCGCAGGAGCAAATGCGAGTATGCGCTTGTAAGACGATCGCTCCTTGACCAACAAGAAACCTCGGTGCTGGTGAACGACTCCACCTAGACGTCCAGTCCGAGCCAGAGGAATTCCTTCTGTCTTGCTGTGCCAATTCTACCCAATGCTAGTAGGGTCGAGTTAGCCCCACTTGCGATAAAGGAAGAATCCTTGTAACTCGTGCAGGATTGAAGATCTGCAGTCAGCAGAGATAGTACAGATGAAGGCATGCTGGAGTCTTAAACATGCTTTGTTTCTCCTGCCTTGATTTTGACTGCACGAGGCAAGGGAATGCATACGCTGTTGTCCATCTTTCTGCTGCAGATTTGAAGCAACAAGCTACGCAGATCACAAATCGATTTTCACAGATCATTACATCAGTAACAATCTGTCTTGTAGATAGAGCGTCTACTGGTTCATGCGCCGAATTGCTTTCTGAGCCTCAAAGGAGCAGAGATTTGTCTTCAGAGTGACTGCTGTGGGCGACAAAGTCTTCAATGCTTTACTGGCTCACGGGTAGCCACCTGATTTACATAACACTATGGACTCTTTCATGTACTTTCCTTCTACTACAGCAAACTTGAAGCTGACTTGTTATCCTGTTTCTGTGGTGGATGACAAGTGTGCGGACACAAAAGCCAAGTACAGCAGCAAACAGATTTCCGATGAAACTAAAATTGAACAAGCTTGCAGAAGGCTGTTGTTCATGGATTTGATAAGCGTGTACATGAAGCCCTTGTGAGGTTTTCATTCCCTTTCACCACCAGCAGTATGAAATGTAGATTGTGGTGTATCAGGCACAGCTGGCCACAAAGCAAAATTGTTGACAGAAGCACTGCAATGAAGCCCTACTGGGTGCTGTTCAGGGCCCAACCTTTCATTGATATAATTCTGGTCCTAGATAAAATAGCGAATCCATCAACATCCAAGGAAAGACTGGAAGAGCATTTAAACATGGGCAGGCGTGCCAGAGGTGCAATTCTTGTTTGTGCTTACGAATAAGAAGAGTAAAGGGTAATGCCTAGAGGTCTGCACCGTAATGGTGAACCCACTGAAAGCTCTGTAAGGCATCCAAAACAACGACTGTACACGGGGAATCACCCGCCACCCAACTACATCCCCACGTTGTACAGTCCTCCTCGCAGTCCTGCACACCCAGGGCTGTCTCCACTTGCATGCTACCGAACAGGCAGAAGGCCCATGATCCTCTTTCACTTCATCGGAACGGTGTCATCCAGTCCTAATCTTCTACTTCCCCCGCTGATCGATCCATTGCATGAAGAATCCATACTTTCATGGCCATTTGACCCCACCCAAACATCCCCCTGGAACATGATAGGTGAAGGGTACGGACTGCCCCGTGACCGTCCATTCTTTGACACATTCCGACAACGTGCGACTGGAGTCTCGTCTGTGGGAAGAAGCCAACGAACGTCGGTCATGCACTGGAAGCGCCTGTCGGTGTGGTCATGGGCCTTCGTCGGACTCGTCTACGGCGTTCTGGACGTTCCTGTGCTTCCAGGAACGGAAGATGCGAAGAAGCAATGCGTCAGGATCAAGCTTGAATACGGAGCCAACAACATCGGAGAATACTTGAAGAACAACTGCACGGTGACGGACTTGTACCCTGACGTAGAAGAAACCATAGGGACACTGCAGAACATCACAGTAGGTGACGTAAACTATGGATACTACTTGTTCGGCAACGATACCTCCAGCCTGCCGCCATTGGTGATGATCATGGGGTTCAGTGGCACCATTCAGCAATGGCCTCCGCCTCTATTCTTTCCTATAGCAAAGACAAGGAGAGTGCTGCTTTTCGACAACAGAGGGATTGGCTCTTCGCAGGACAATGCTCCTCCCGAGGAGCTGACCATGCAAACAATGGCTAGTTCCACAGTAGATCTAATACGGGAATTGGAATTGGGTACCCCTGATCTCTTTGGATGGTCAATGGGCGGCGAAATCTCCCTTACCATCGCCGCGCTCCACCCCACAGCAGTCAGAAAGATAATATCCCTAGCAGGTGACATTGGAGGACCTAGCGATGATCCAAGCAACGAAGCACAGTACCAACCAGTTTGGGACATATTGAACTCAAGGGCAACGTCATTCCGTGAGTGGGATCTAGAAATGGCAACACTTTTTCCAGCATATTTAGATAATACTACGCTGCCAGAAGAGTCAAGCTGCACTCTTGTTCGATCTTTTGAGTCCATGCCAGGAGATGCTCCCACACAAGAGCAATTAGATAACCAGAGTGCAGCAGAAGCAAAGTTTGCAAATGATAGAACGGTGTATGATAGAATCTCAACCACAAACAAGTCCATTTTGCTCCTTACCGGTGCAGAGGACATGGTCGTTCCTCCAGAAACACAAATGATACTCTTTGATCGCATACCTGGAGTTTGGCTGGGCTTCCTGCCTCGGACTGGCCATGGTGCCATGTACTCCTATCCGGAATTGATGGCCAATCTGGTGGGTGCATTCACATCAATGGAAGGAGCCCAAGCTTCTGTTGCACTTACAGATCAGATAGAAGGCATTGGAGGGATCTTTCTGCAGTCACAATTGCACAATGGAGCCTTCGTTACATCAAGGTCATGGGCATTGCAATCTCTCCCCTTACTAGCATTATATCTTGCTTTCCTGTAATTTTGCTAAATAATCTTGATACGCTTTGGCCACTACAAATCACCAATTACTTTGCTGTGGCACTCTTATCAGGAAAGAGTGTTGTGAAGCCGGCGCGATTCCACTTCGTCCACACTTTTTATGGATCTTCAGCCTTTGCTATGTATACGAAGAGGAACTGTGCTGCAATTGGTCACAATTGATAGTTTTCTTGTACATCCTACTACCACTTGTTAATAACCTTATTGAAGGGGAAGCTTAATCGCAATTACCCACAGAACTGCTTTCATGTAACTATATGAAAGCTGACCAACAGGTGTAACACTTCAATTGCCTCAGAGTACCCGTTGGGACACTTCGTTCGTCACTGTGCAGCATCAAGCGAGGCCTAAAGTTGTTTTCAAAAGAACTTGGTCGATGCCAATGGACCTTCAAGACCCATATGCAAAAGAGATGATGGTGTGTTAAAAGCATGACCTCCAAATTTATTTCTGTTGGACAATTGGGTGCAATGTCAATGCAGTTATGTTAGAAACCAATATCCCTTTTGGTTTCATGATCATTGGAACCCTCCAAAGGATGGTTCCTCCCCAACGCGGGGAAGTACTTAACCTTCTCCCAGTCGCATCTTGTAATTAAGTTGATGTTGACCTTGAAGGAAGAGCCGCCCACCAAGCGCCTCTCCAACCTTCAAGGCGACTTCCTCCACGGCGGTGGAGCTCAAGAACTAGGGAACTACGCCCCAACAGTAAAAAGGACTTCCAAGCACGGAGGAAGAACGTAAGCGTGCGTTGAGAACTTTGCGAACGCACACGTGTTTGTCGTGCATCGCGTACTACCTTCTAGGGTTTCCTTCATATTTCATTTCGGCATAACTTCGTCGTTACAAGGCCAAATTGGACGTTCTACGTGTCACTAGAACGCCCATAACGAGACTAATCTAGCGGTGTGCGACACGGGACCGGTTGACTTCTCTGTCAAAGTTGAAAAACGATTGGTCAAAAGGTTTGAGATGACAAGAATGGAAGAGCTAAAAGACGAGTTGGAGTTACTTAAGGTACAACTTGAAAGGGACTATGGGTCCCAGGCCCCCCTACGAAGAGCCTCGGTCTCCCCTTCATCCTGGGTCACCCAACCAAGGGCCTCAAGATTCGGTTATACTTGCTTAATAGGTGGGTGGTCCCTTCTGGCTTGATCGGGGACGAACGGTCCCCCCCGATCATTCTTGGGTGAACCCCCGGTCATTATACAGAGACCGGTCCTTACTTCGAGGCCCTTCAACAATAGGGCATTCGATCGAGGGTTCCAGGGGTGGGCCACTTTTTCAGGGATGTGTTGAGGGGTACTTCCCTTCTTCGTTTCCCTTCTCTTGCCCAACTCATCCGTGAGGGAAGGAAATCTTCCTACTTGCAACACTAGTCGCTTGCCATGCCTCCCCCTTGAGACGGGCTAGGTTCCCCCCATGGCGTGGGCGTGAGGTCCCGCCCAAGTGGAGGGTAGGGGAAAAGGGGGGTCTCCAGCCCATCGAGATCTCCTCGAGCGACCC
>JBBULP010001096.1:0-51352 GCA_038048775.1 Picocystis salinarum
AGGCGGTTGGAATTGGAGCTTCCAGGGCGTCTCAGCCGCCCACGTGCTCCCTAAAGTCACATCTGACCGTCCGTTGTGTTCGCCCCGGGGCGAACGTGAGCTGGCATTTTGCATCGACGGCGTTCAAACCCCCAGTTCCGTCGTCCACAATTGTGGATAGGGACGGGACTGGCTTACTTCGGTCGGTCTGTCTCGGTCAGGGTCTTCGACTTCCCTTACAGCGAGTCCGGTCTGAAACGGGGCGACTGCCCTTCGATACGGCCCAGCGGAGACCGAAGCTAGTTCTGAAACGAGTCTGTCGTTGTACTCAAAGGGGAGTCATCCCCTATACCATATGCGGCCCCGATGGTCCAGTCCCTTCAAGTCAGGGTCTCATAGGGACCCTGGGAGGCCTCGATGGCCGTTACACATGCAAAGGAACACCCCTTCGTGTTCCACATTTATCCTTAGAGGTAGCATCGCACCCTACATGTCATTTTAAGATTATTTTGTTGTGACTTTGGAAATGAAGCGCTAAGGTTTCTCTTACTAGCACTTTTAAAGCCACTCGTTCATAAATCGTACCAACGTTGCATAGTGTCACTGCCTTGGCAATTCTTATAGCTTTGCCCTTTTGTGTAACGTTGCCCATCTCATTTGTGTTGTTTGTTACTTAAAGGTAACATCATCTAACTTGGACGTCGTGCGACTTGATATTTTCTCATAGAGATACATGTGGGTTTCGGCCTCCAATGTAATGCATTGGCCATTGCTCGACTGATACCTTCCATCAACTCATCGGCCACCTTGCGATCATGATACCAAGGGATGTGCCTTCTATGCTTCAATAAGCCGAAGATGAAACAAGATTCAAAGTTGATGCGCAAGAAAATATTGATGAGCTCAATCCTTGCTACAAGTAAATAGGAAACGAAAGGAGTTCGCAACGAAGCACCTCCCATTCTTGTTGGGGAGAATGAGCAGCTGACTAGGCAAGGACTTTCAATGAGACGAGTGTCCTCGTTGAGAAGAAAAACATAGATTTGTCGCTCACCTCGTAGCAATGCGTCTGCTACTGCATGTGGGATTTGCAACTACCATGCCTTCATTAGCGCGGAATATATCTGAGTAAGGCTACGTGCAATTGATCGATTGTGTCTATGCAACCTCCGGCACCCCACACCGTTGATTGCAAGAGCAGAACTTCGAAATAGCAAAATCTACGGTTGTTATGCGTACACGAAGATTCAACGACTGAGCCATCAGACTTGGCCAAGATGGATAAAGAACTCGCACTTCTTCGATCGGTAGGACCAAAGGTACCAACGACTCAGTCAAGAGTAATAGCAACGACGTGTCATCGCGGACCAGGGTGTTGCTTGGACATGCCGATCGATGGACAGGTCGGTCGTGACATGAACGACATCGTTTGTTGAATGGCCGAATTGCGATTCCAGCTTTCGTGGATATCACATGAACATACAATCGCATCCCTTGGCCGCCAAGTCGAAACATTGGCATACTGTTGGGGAAGCAAACTTTCGGACTGAGAATTTCCATCATCGCGGTTCTGCCAATGAATCTATCCGTCACATTTCGTTTTGGTTTAAACAATGTTAAAACTCACTGTTGAAACAAAATGCGCTTCCACACCAGCTGTACACAGAAGATATATGGACACAACTCGACCATCGCGACGTCTGGATCCTGACGAAATATTCCACGCTCTTATTCTCGGTAGTGATCAGTAGTTGTACGCTACTGGTGTTAAAATTGGACAATTGAAAGCCAGCTACAGAGTTTGTGTCTAAAGTAAGGTGAACGTTTAGTACCTGCATTGACTGTCTTGCATGCTTGCAGGGCAGCAGTTTTTGAAACGACATATACTTGCTGGTGTCCTGGGAAAGTTGGCCCCCCACTTGCATTGTTGGCTGAGAGAAGAAAAACTCGATGCGAGTGGCTCCCAGAACTCTGCCCACAACGTTTTCCAAACAAACGGAGCAAACTTGCACCACCTGCGAGATGATTAAAACCAGCTCAACATGGCATCAGCAGGTCAATTCAGTATCTTACAAAAAGCATTTCCTCCTTTTTAGGAGAGTGCTCGTACACTTTCACAAAACCTAGCGATGCTAGGCAATTTATCGCACTATCTTGCTGTGCACTTCCATTAAAGAGGAAGCGGCTGTGGAATTCTACAGTAAGCTGGTCTACTTTCCACAGTTTTTCTGGAGGCCTTTTCGTCGCACACCACGAATGTATGGTGTCGAACTCCGATCCTTCAATGTCCATTTTCAAGATCACAGGGTTGTTTGGTTCCCAGAACTCTGCGATACCGATTATCGAGTTCACGTCTAATACTGTGCCATAATTCCGGCTTCTGTGGTAGCCTCTGACTTCAACTTCTGAAAGGGAGCTGATCTTTGCATTTCTGCTTTTGAAGAAGCTTACAACTTTTGGTGCAGCAGAAAGTCCAAGCTCCCAGAATTTTATTTGATTGTCACGTTTCTGGCTATTGAGCCCTAATATATCGACACTTTTCTGTGAGCAATCATGGAACCGGGCATGGTTGATTGTTGGATCAAACACATGGATCATTGAATCAGGGCTTTTCCTTGCAAAATCATGTTCAAAAGTTGAATCACAACCAGATCCCACAGAGATAAGTGTAAATGGTCGTGACGAAAACCCCTCGCATAAGTACCATGCACCGTAGTGCTCATTCAAGGGATTCCCTCCAACTCTTGTGACAACGCAGTCCTGCGCATGGATCTTATATCCGGATGTATTTCCAGTATCTCGTTCCAAGAATCTTCTTACACCCTCTCCAGATACGACACCTGCCATCCGCTCCCTCCGTCGCCATGCACTTTGCTTCGAGGACACTGCCCACTTCTCGTTGCGAAGGCACATCCCACAGCTCAGGGTCGCGACCATCACCATCAAGAGATTGAACCAATGTGCCATGATGCGTGCAGACGAGTGGGCGGCGGCAATATAACGTTGTGAGAAAACGACGGGGCTCCCAATGTCTTCCGTCCCAGCTCTCGACGAAGTGTCCCCTGTCGTTTGAGGATGTGGAATGCGGAGCCCATTCCTCTGCGGCGAGTGAACGTCTTTGCAGAAGTGGGTGTTGGCAGGACTGCTTACTACGAAAACGCAGCCGTGTTTCCTTTCGACAACCATTTGAATCACGAGGGAGACTTAACTTTCCACTGCCGCCGAATTCCGGCCACATCATCAGCGGGAAAGGAAAGAAGCATTTGAACGATGGCCGAAGTTGTACACTGTGCTGGTGAGCAAGCGCTTTCGCCGGTGGTCAGGCTGCGAAACGTGTAGCCTGTGCCCAAACTCTCATGAATTACAATGTTTGTAAAGAGCGAAGCTCCTTGCTCTTGAACTCCGCCGGTACTAAGGAAGTTGCCCCAGAAGCCGAGAAGGCGCTTGGGAGACAGCTCCACCTTCAAGGTCAAGATCAACGTATTTACAAGGTGTGTGAGTGAAGTTAAGTACTCCTCTCCATAGAGGGGTAACCATCCATTGCAAGGGTTCAATGGGTGAGGAATCAAGGGAGAGGTCCTAAATCCTAACAGTCCCTTTCTTGCATGCACTGAAGGAGAACATCGTGGATGTCCTCCTTCAGTGTGTTCAACTTGGATGCTGCCTTCTCACAGTGGCTGAGAATGTGCACATTCATCGGTATTCCCGTAGGACTGATTTCATTTCCACAGCGATCGTGTGTTGACTCCGCACTTACAAAATCTGCAATGCATGACCTTGAGTTGTCCCTCCATAAGGGAATGCTTCGGAAGGGATGGTTCCCTGGCAGGTTATCTTGGATCCATTTTTCATGGTACAACAAGTTTGCAAGTAGTTGCTCAAGCACAATGTCCAATGCATTGGTCTTGCCAAATGCGGCAAACGTCAAGCGAGCAAGCCTACGAGCCACGGTCATATCTACTCCAGGGGTGAAATGTGGGGGTAGCTAAGCAAACTTAGAGCCACTTGCGGGTGCATGACCTGCCACAATCCTTCCGACGTACTGATCACCTAATGATTCATACCTCAAATATGTACCGAGGGCCTTACCGGCGTCCCATCCAGCTCGGTTACCAATGCTCATCATGGAGGGCCCATTAGTTATCCCCGATGTGACATGCGTACTTGCACCTTTCCTATTGGAATGAGTGCCTATATCACTTCGATCCAACCCATAGCATTGCAAGATTTCTTTGTTCTTTTGCTTGAAGCGTTCCATGTGAGCTGAGTGAGCGCCATAAATGTTGGCATGAGGAAAGATTGCATTGGTTTCCTTTCCCACCTCAAAGCATGCCAAGCAAAACAAAGGGCATATTTCTGGGGTTGAAGGGTTAGCACACACATGCTTTGGAAACCTTCCTTGCTTTTCACCGTCTTGGTCATTCTTTTGGTGCGGTATGTATACCCTCGATCCATCATTCTCCCACTGGAGGTGGGAGAGGCAAAGCCCGCACGTACTGTGAGCTCGTGCGGCCAAGTTCCATGAAAAGACATGAATAAGCAATGCACCCAAGACACCGTCCACTAGTAGCTTCTTCGAAATGGCACAATACAACTGGTATGGAAGGCCATTCTATCTCTTTCATGGGTCGAATTTGGATCCACTCCCCTTTCGTGGGCCGAAATTCTCCTCAATGCGTTCATGTACTCGGTGACTTGCTCATCAAACCATTCGGGCAAAGGGACATTTGCATGTCAATAGAGGTATTCTAAGGCGCTCCTATAATTTCCATACGTCCTCAAGTAAGTCTCACGGCCATTGAAGTCCCTCTTCCTTTGTTGTGCCAAAAACATTGCCCAAGCATTGAAGTGCAAGCACTCCAAATTGACTTTACCAACAAAAACGGTGTTGTCTAATCCTTCACAACTTGACAACGTATCCTTAATTGCTTCGAGACGATGTCTTTCATCCAAAGATTGAAGGGATGTCTTCCAAGTTTCGGATATGAGACCCTCACTTTGCAAAGATGGTAGATCTTCGTAGTGGGCCCATGCCCATGCCACAAAACGCTTGTTCATTCCAAGATAGGCTTTCCGTGTCTACTCGGGTTTACTATTGCGTTGTATCTCCCTTACGAGTGATGGTTGGAGGTGCTCCGAACCTGGGCCATGAAGTTTCGAACGCGGCGTTGGCTCCCCTACAGGCGGAGGCTCGAACGTGTCCGTGGATGCCATCGCCAACTACCATTTCGTCCCTCGATCGGATCGACCCATTGATACCTTTTCGATCCACCATCGAGATCTTTCCCTCATTCGATCGACATTCTTTTTTGTAACGATCTTGTTCCAAAAAGTTGTGCCATCGATGGATGGCAAATCAAAACAATAGGAAAGGAGCCCGTTTCAATAGGGAAAAGGGATCGATTCCATCCACTCGTAAATCAACATTTTGTAACGAATCGTTACAAAAACGGTCGATTCTCTAGGGGATTTTGGAATTCGAGTTACAAAATGTTAAGAGAAAGAGGGAGGGAGGCAGACACAGGGAGAGAGAAGCAGGGAGAGAGAAGGGCAGGACGTGTGTGGGACGGTGGGGGTGTGGTGCAGTTGCTTGGACGTGGCCATGGCGGAGCATCCACGCACGTTGGACGAGATCTTCGACGACTGCAGCAAGAGAAGAGAAGGGATGCTGCGTGCCATCACCAAAGGTGCGCCGCAAAAGGTGCCGAAACGAAACGGGAGAAACGGTGGAAACCAAGGGACGAAGAGGCAGGTGCTTGGCGCCGTGGACGAACGTTCGAAAGAAGCGTGGGTGTGTCGGACGTGGGAAAGAAATCGACGAGGAGACGTGGCGTGTGGACGTCGTCGTGTTCGAAAGGTGGAGGATCCGCAAGAGACACGAACGTCGTGTGCATGCAAGCGTGCGCTTGCGACGAAAGACGGAACCAGGAAAAGACGCTGACCGGGCGAGTCGGAACGAAAAACCATGCGACGTACGACGCACGCGACAGAAAGCGACAAGTTGTACAACGCATGCGATCCAGAGAAAGAAAACCTGTGCTTGTATGGACATCCAGACGGCAGCTGGGAAGTGGGCTTGCCAGCCGAAGAGGTGAGCCGAACGACGTGGAAGGAAAAAGAGGAAACGAAAACGACGGGAACAGCTCGACCCAGGAAGAGATGGAAGGAACATGATGGGACGGAGAAGAAAACAACTGACGCTTGGAAATGCGACGCAGGTCCCGCCTGAGCTGCCAGAACCAGTGCTAGGCATCAATTTTGCCAGAGATGGAATGCATCGCAAGGATTGGCTGGCTCTGGTAGCTGTGCACAGCGATTGCTGGCTGCTATCTGTGGCTTTCTTCTACGGGGCCAAGATGGACCGACAAGGACGAGAGAAACTGTTCAAAATGCTGAACCAATATCCCACACTCTATGAAACTGTTACTGGACACGCGCCCAACAAACCAGGAACTGGAAAGAAGAGGAAACAAACCAATGCAACTGCTGGCGCGCCAGAACCACCACCCGCACAGGCTGCAGACACTCCTTTGGCATCAGGTAGGCTGTTGAGAGTCTCTGACATTACACCGCAGCTGGTGGGAAGGCAAGCTGAATTGTACTGGCCAGATGACAACCTGTGGTACCTGGTGGAAATCGCCAAGCTAGACGTCAAAGAAAGAAATGCCACCATACAGTATACCTCTGGAGAAATAGAAGATTTAGATCTAATGGAAATCATTGACAACGGGCACATGTCGCTGTTGAACCAGTGACAAAGCACCATGCAAAATACAGGTGGAGCCGTGGAACGCCCAACGAACTGGGGTATCTGCCTTCTGCCACTGGCTTCCCAGGCCAAAGATCCACCTAGCTCTCCGTTGTCAGAGGGAATTTCAGGTTTCATCTGCAGCACTATGCTCTTGTGTACGACCAAGGGGCACCCTTCAGAGTTGCCATCTTCGACTTTGGTGTTTTTGCCAACGTTTAACAGCTGATTCCTCAAGTTGTGAAATCAACAAGTTTTACGTTGAAAGAGTCTTGAGCATGATGTGGCATGATGCTCCGCGGTCAATGTCTACCATGTGCAAAATTTGAGGCTTATTACATTGCATGTAAAATTTGTTGTCAGGCCCTCCTTGCATCCTACAAGGATGCAAACATAGTATCAGCAAGACACAGTGCTTGAGAATGAAGCCTACTAGGAGTCAATTATGGCAAGAATTCTTCCTGATTATCGAGTTATCATTTCCAAGTTTCATTTTTAGACATTGATTTCTCCTTTCCACACTGCGTCTGCTACCCTGGCAGCGGCCCAAGCCCCTCGCACATCATGAACACGCACAATATCCGCTCCCCCTGCTACGCAAGCAACTAGTGCTGCATGCGAGGCCAAGTCACGATCTTTAGGATTGGTTAGGCCCGTTATTTTCCCAATGAAGGCTTTTCTTGATATTCCCACCAGCATTGGTGCATTTTTTAAGGGCTTGCTACCTTCCATGTGCTTCCGTATGTGGCCTAGGTTTCTAAGGAGGGCAATGTTGGTGTCAGAATCTTTGGCGAAACCGAAACCAGGATCCCAAAGCATACGCCAAGGATACAACTTTGCGTTGAGAGCCGAGTGCACCTTCCGTACCAATGCCTCTCCCACCACTGGTGCTGGCCCTTCAGCCTTCATGTCATAGTGAAGGGCACGCTGGTCCTGCATCATGCGGGATGGATGGCTTCGGGAATGGGTCATCACGTAAGCGGGGCAATTCCCCGCTTGCGCTACAGCTTCCCACATTGAAGACGGTAGTGGCGCATCCTGGTCTTGGTCGCGCAAGCTGGTTGCTAGCAAGGGGTCCAATGGGTCTAGCGCACCCCCACCAACATCATTGATAATGTGTGTGCCTGCATCACAGGCCGTCCTGGCCACTTGCGCCAGGAAGGTATCTACAGATATAGGCACTCCTTTCAATTCTTCGTCCCGCAGAACCCTGTCGAGTGCAGGCATCAACCTTTCGAGTTCTTCTTTTACAGTGATTGGTTGTGATCCAGGGCGGGTGGATTGTGCTCCTAGGTCCAAAATATCTGCTCCTTCTTCAACCATACGCCTAGCATTGTCTAGAACATGTTGCGGTTCCATGGCTTTTGGCGAACCATCGCTGAAAGAATCGGGGGTCAGGTTTAGTATGCCCATGACCATTGTGCGTGCTCCTGGTGCGTAGAGGGTGTGTGCATCTCCTCCGATGTTGGTATTCTGCACTGGGTGCACATCCCCATAACCATCTCCACATCTGGGGGTCTTCATGGCACACACACGACGCAGGGGTGCATCTTTTTCTCGCAAAAGCTTCTCTCCTCCGAGCTCCATCCATCTCCTCTTGGCCATACCCAACATCTTCACACACATCCTATCCTGGTTTTCTTGATAACTTTCTGGTCCATCTTCTCCTTCGCCCAGGAGTTCTACGAGTGGTGCAAGCACAAATTCCCTCTCTTTCCATCTGGGATGTGGCACATGGATCCATTTTCCTGGTCCATCCATCGGTTCTCCTTGCACCAGCTTGTGGTTCCCATAGAAGACCAGATCAAGATCCAAGGTTCTTGGACCGCCGATGGGTCCATCTCTCGTCCTTCTGGCTTCGTCTTCTTCCGCTTGCAGCTGTCGCATCAGCTCTTTTGGATCCAGCGACGTGGTGGCTCTCACAGCAGCATTGAGGAAGAGTGGTTGGTCCAGCACTTGTCCAACAGGTTTGGAACGGTACAACGAGGACGTGTGGGACACGTGCAGCACTCCCTTGCGTTCCAATCTCGCCAATGCAGATTCAAATGCACCGAGTGGAGATCCTAGATTGCCGCCCAACGCGACGACCACTTCCACGAGCCTTGAATTGCGCCATGCCATGCCACGACGAGGGACGCACACTGGACGCCAACAGATGTACAGCTGAAAGAGTTTCTTCTTTATGGAATGGAGTGCGAAAAGTGTTGCAACAACATGGGCAGGTGCATTTCAATAGGTCGGCTTCTTCGCCCACGCGGTGGATGTGCTTGAAGACGAGCTCCCTCCCATGCAATCGAAGAAGCATGAGAGTTGAATTCGCACGACAAGTTGGAAAGCGACGTCGATCGCTAGAAAGCCGCCTTTGGAATTCGTGCAATGTGTGAGCTTTCCATTCGTGCATTGCGGATCACCTTGTACCGAACCAACACACATGCTCCTTGCAAATCGGGTGCCTTTTTCCACCTTGCCCGTGCTTGTAAAGCAAATGTGTCCACACTTCGAATATCGTGAGGATTATCCTCCGCAATGAACGAAAAGAGTTGCAAGAGTGCCCAAGCCTATGAGCACACACCATATTTTGTCGAAAGCAAAGAAAGGCGATTCGTTCAAAATTGTTGGCGTTCCTATTGTTGAGTTGTAGATGGCATTGAATCCTATGTTCCTTCCCATCAACTCGCTCGAGCATTTCGTTGCAAAGTTGACTAGGGAAGACAAAAATACCACCATGTTTATATGATAAACGAGTGCCGATTCGATCGATCAATGTAGATATTGTAGAGTACTCGTTTGCGGTTTCAATGGTTTCCGATTGGCCCTCAAAGAATAGGATGTGCAGTTGCGTTGCCTTCTCCTTCACGCTAGTCTCTTCACAATTCGAGATATCCACTGGCATGCCCAACGCCTATGAATCATTAGTAAGAGAATGAAATATTCGTTGTTGATGTCAACCCTGCATCATTTCGTTGTAAGTAGAACTCGAAGACCTTTTTGGACAATGATTTGTGTTCAAGACCTAGAATAAAGTTTCCAAAACCTTTCTCCCTTGGGTGAAATGGTCGTTCGCAGAACTTGTTGCCATCTAAAAATCCTTCGAAGTATTCTCTAGTGTGACTTGAGGAGCAAGTGCCGCTACTACAACAAAAACTTATTTTGTACTCCTACAAATTATATATATTGGCTCGACCTTGGAGGTGATTTCTTGCTTGAAAGGGGCATGGAAAGCATAAAAGTGCAGTAGAAAGATGCTTCTAGGTCTTGACGAAACGCTTGGAAGGGGCTGGGAGCAAGTACTAGTAGGAAAATAGATATCCTCCATAGTTCTTTCCGGCAATTTCTTACCACGGCCGAGACATGAACCGTGCAACTTGCTACCCACCTTTGCTTGAAACGTACCTTCTTAGTTGTACTCTTCGTACGAAGGATGTTCTTGCCGCGTGTGATTGTTTTCCAGGAGACCATGCATGTTTTAGTTTAGGTTCGAAGATCGGCCTTGGATCTCACGGCAACGTTAAGTTACGTGTTTTCTATAGCAATCTAGAAAAGATACATGCCTATCTAAGATAGGGAGATTTTCGGATTGCATGTCCATACAAAGAATGAATGCTTTGAAGGGCGACATCATTACCTTAACAGGCCCTTGCTAGCCGAGAGACTCGTAACTTGCTACGTCACGATGACCACCCTCGACGTTGATCCGCTAGCTATCGATCCGTGCACAAGAAGGTTTGAGAGGATAGTGGATCATGAAGTCAATGGATTCTTGCAACTCTCGTGTGCCCCCATCTTTGCCCAATAGGCTCCCTTCGTTCTTAGAGCTTGCACAACGCACTTTTGTTGCATCAAGCTGCCTCCCTATCGAGTTGTCTCACAAGTGGTTATGTTGTGTTGTTGCGTGACCGGATCCAAATATGTTATTGGGCTACGAATGGTTGTCCCCCTACACCATTTCAACCGTTTGATTTTTGTAGTCCTATTTGCCTTTTTCCCTCGTGCAAGCGTGTTGTTCGTACCATTTATTTAGGTAGATCTCTACGGAATCATCGAACGCTTCGGCCTTTGTCACGAGAGTCTGGTTCTTCCCATCTTTTGGCTCCTTTCGATCGCTCACACCCTTTGTTTGCGATCGGGTTGGATCGAATTTCGTCCTTTCTTTTTTCGCTTTCCACGGCACCTCGTGGACGTGTATCTCGTCGTTCCGAAGCGGAATCCATTGTTCCTCTCACCTGGCCGTCGAAGGCTGCTTCGTTCCACGTCGCCTTCCGTCCGTGTCCATCACGTCGCTTGGCGTCCACACGCACCACGTGCCTTCCTTCCTCTCGGGTACGGTTTCGTCGGACGGGGACGGTTCGTCCATCTCCTTTCGAGAATATTCTCTCCTGGACGTTCTAGAAGCACACCCAAAGCACGACGAGGTCATTTTTCTTCGTGGCCATCACGTCGCGCCACAGCACGTGCTGCGTTGTCGCGTTCGCACGCGTGCGATCCACGGATCGCATGGAGCAGGCGTACGCCTTGCTGGATCCCAATGCGCCTCTGGACGTGAAGGTGTTGGAACACACGGTGGAGACGTTCTACAATGCGAGCGGAAAGGAAGAGGTGAGACACGAGACGTAGGCACGCACGTCGACGGACACGTAGGTGCAAGGAAGCGTCGTGGACGTATGGGACGATGGAAGGAATGTGTGGAAGAACTGACCGATGCGATGGAACGGATGACATGCAGAGAGATGCTGCGAAGAAGATCCTCGAAGCACTCAAGGAAGAACCGTCCTCGTGGGCCCGTGTGGACGCCGTGCTGGAAGAAAGCCAAAGCATGCTCACCAAGTTCTTCGCACTTCAGGTGCGTGCTGCATGGAAGCGAAAGAGAAGGAAGTCGAGAGACAAAGATGGACACGAGCTGACGAATGGACGGATGCTTGAAATGTGAAACGAAACAGATCCTCGAAACTGCGATCAAAACCAGATGGAACATCATACCTGCACAACAACGAGAAGGAGTCAGGAACTTCATCTCCAACCTAATCATCAAGTTGTGTAGCTCCGAAGCAAGCGCAAGGAGAGAGCACTCGCTGCTGGCCAAATTGAACGTCGTGCTGGTTCAAATCCTCAAACAGGACTGGCCGCAACGATGGCCCACATTCATACCCGACATCGTGGGGGCAGCCAAGACCAGTGAAGTCCTCTGCGAAAACGTGATGGTGATCCTGAAACTCCTTTCGGAAGAAGTGTTTGATTTCTCGAGGGACGAACTCACCCAGGCAAAAACAAGGCAGCTGAAAATGTCACTGAACCAAGAGTTTGCGCAAATTCATGCACTCTGTGTGTTTGTGCTTACGGCAAGCTCACAAACCACCTTATTGAAGTGTACGCTGGAAACCCTTCTAGCATATCTGAGCTGGATCCCTATTGGGTACATCTTTGAAGGGCAGCTGGTGGAAGTGCTTCTCTCCATGTTCTCAAACCCAGAACTTAAATGTTTGAGCCTGCAGTGTCTCACGGAGGTTGTCACGCTAACCGTACCAGAGTATGAACCCCACATTTATCAGCTTTACATTGTCTTGTTTTCAAAACTAGAACAAGAAATGTTTGTGGGTGATGCTGGTCCGCAGAGGGTCTATGCAGAAGGTACAGACGCGGACAAGGACTTCATCCAGCAATTGGCAATATTTCTTGTCTCCTTCTTCTCAGGGCACCGTGCATACCTTGAGCAAGATACCTCCAGACACCAGTCACTAGTAGTTGGTCTGGAATATCTGGTCCAAATCAGCTATGTAGATAGCTTAGAAGTCTTAAAAATTTGTTTGGACTACTGGCACTCCCTACTCAAACACCTGTTTGAGCTGCACTGTTCAAGTGTAATGGGCCCAGTAGCATTGCCTGGGCTATCTGCTGCCCCAGCTTTTCAGGGAAGCGGTGAAGGATTGCAAGCAGGCCTGCACCTGTACACAGCCACTCTATCGCAGCTGAGGCTTCTCATGATTGCACGAATGGCGAAGCCTGAGGAGGTCATTGTAGTCGAGGATGAAAATGGAAATGTCATCCGTGAACGTTTGAAAGATAATGACGAGTTGACAAGGTACAAAATGATGAGAGAAGCACTGGTGTACCTGTCCCACCTCGACCACGATGATACAGAATCGCAGATGATTTCTAAATTGAAGAAGCAACTGAACGGGAGTGAGTTTGGATGGGGACCGCTGAACCGCCTCTGTTGGGCGATCGGAAGCGTGAGCGGGACTTTTAGTGAGGAGCAAGAAAATAGATTTCTAGTCTCAGTAATTCGAGATCTTCTAAATCTATGTGAACACACCAGAGGCAAAGACCACAAAGCTGTGATTGCATCCAACATCATGTATGTGGTGGGCCAGTACCCTAAGTTTTTACGCCAGCATTGGAAATTCCTGAAAACAGTGGTAAACAAGCTCTTTGAATTTATGCATGAAACACACCCTGGCGTGCAGGACATGGCATGCGATACATTCCTGAAAATTTGCAACAAGTGCAAGAAAAAGTTTGTGGTGGTCCAGGCTGGAGAAGCTGAGCCATTTCTCGCTGAGCTTGTCCGAAATCTACCTTCGGTGATTGACAAGTTAGAAGATCATCAAGTGCACATCTTCTTTGAAGCTGCAGCCGTTATAGTGGCCGTTGAGAGTGAACCACAGCAACGATCCGTGTACCTCGCCCGATTGATGGATCCTCCGAATGGTACCTGGGATACTATCCTTAATCAAGGGTTCCCAGACGGAAATCCTGACTTTGGCTTCTTTTCTAGGCAAGACATTGCGAAGAGCATCACAAGCATTTTGCAGACCAATATTGCTGCCTGCATGAGCCTTGGCCCATCCTTTGAGTCGCAGTTGCAGCGCATCTTTCCTGGGATAATTAAGATATACGAGTGTTATGCTGTGCTTGTTGAAAGGCAGCTAGCAACTGGGGGGGTTCATGCGGCAAAAACTAGTGTTGTTAGGCATTTGAGGGTAGTGAAGGGTTCTGTATTGCGACTGCTCACCCTTTTCATTGAAAGCAGTGCTGGTTCGCAGGACACCCTTCAACAGATTGCTGTTTCATTGGGTGAGCCAATTTTGAAAGACTATGGCAAATGTGCCTCTCCCGATGCACGGGAGGCAGGGGTGCTGTCCCTGTATGCTGCGATGATTGATAAGCTCGGTGAGTCTGCACAACCCTTACTCCCTCACCTACTAGAGTACACTTTCGAGAGCACATTGTCCATGATAACAGCCAACTTTGAAGACTATCCAGATCACAGGTACAACTTTTTCTCCCTTCTTCGTACAATTGCCACACACTGTTTTGGGGCTCTGTTTGTGTTGCCGGGTGCAGAATTCAACCGTGTTATGGATGCAGTTATCTGGGCTATCAGACATGCAGAGAAGAATATTGCAGATGTTGGTTTAACTACTCTGTTCAGGCTACTTCGGAGTGTGTCGCAGAGCCAACACTGTGTGCCATTCTATCGCGCCTACTATATGAGGCTTCTGGAAGAAATATTTGCTTTGCTTACTGACACATTCCACAAGCCTGGTTTCAGTATGCATGCCACCATCCTTAAATACATGCTCTCTTTGCTAGACAATGGTGGTGCATTGGCCAATGATCCTATTTGGGAGGGCCCTGGAAACTTATACTCCAGCAATCGTGCTTATGTACATGGCAAGCTGGAAGAAATTCTGGTTACCTCTTTTCCCAACTTCAGCAAACAGCAGATAACACAATTTTTAAATGGGTTGTTCAAATTCCAGGGAACAGACCAGACGGCGTTCAAGTCGCATCTTAGAGACTTCTTGGTTGCTAGCAAAATGTACTCAGGGGATGAACCTGTGTTCGAGAGTGACCTGGGGAACGAATATGCCGACCACGTTCCAGCCCAACCGAACCAAGGAGGCCTTGCCACAGCCAGCCTGAATGCAGAAGACATGAATTCCTAGTGCAGAACAAGCGGACTTTGCTTCTTTGATGAAAGAGTCGTACTGACTTAAAAATGCCCTGATGCACTTCGTAGCTCAAACCAGAGGTATATGTGCTAGCAAGCTTCCAACGTTCCTATCTCAGGGGAATATCTGGTCCCGGTGGACCGATTTTGTACATCGATGCCGCGCTGTTGAAATAAGTTGTCGTTGGTCAAGCCATGTGGAATGACCTTGCCGCATACCGAGTTCCAAGGTCTTGGGATGACGTTTGAACATGGTTTGAAAACCTAGACAATCTACGTTGGTCATATGGCACTTTCTCAGCGAAGATAGTGGAAATGCCAGTAGCAAGTTTTGCCAGTGTCAACACTGGTAGCCCTTTTGATAAGGAGGGGAGACGGAGCCAGCTGGCAGATGTAAAAATGTGTTTTGGCTTCAACTGTTCTTACACTTCTGACTAAAGTTGCAAAGGACCTGCTTGCTGATCAGGGTTTGTCTCTCCCGGACGCATCAAGTACATGGTGATTCCAGAAGAACAATTTGAGCTAAGTTTCCTGTGCCCAGAGCCAAATTTCTCTCACTTTCTTGAAGTTCACATCTTGGCTTCCGCTTGCACATCATTAATTAGATCGCTACCAACTTGATTCGAACTCCAGATGAAAGATGTTTTGCAGGCACCTGATCAATTTTGGCGAGCGCCAAGACGGGGAGAGTACCACCCTTACTGCCCTGGCCTTTTATTACCCAAGACTGCCAAAGAACATACACAGAACACGCGCCATGTTCATCTGTGTGGTTGTGTCAACTCAAGTCCAAACAGAACCAGAAGGTCTTACAAAGATCAGTTTCACCTCAGCATGCAAACAACATTCGGCTCTCCCACCATTTGCTCGAGGAAGAAAGTCTAGGCTTGTCATGCACAAAAATGTCGCAGAAACCTGGAGAGGAAGGGTATGCTTGAAGTGGTACAGGATTTAAGACTGTCAACAAGTTCGGAAGGAAAATATCGAGGGGCAGAAGCTACTCTCCATCACAGCAAGTGGACATCCTGTGTTGGCACTGAACGTCTTGGGCTATACCTATCAACTTGGAGTTTTGTATAACAGGGCATTGCAAAAAATCTGAGAATGCCTCAAGCTTCTGCACTAGGTTTAAGTGTTGCTGCTTATCTGTTGGGCTGCCGCAAAGCAGCTTGTAGTAAAGCGATTTCTGACAGAGAGAAACAGCAAAACAATCTACCCATTTTATCAAAAATGCTAACCCCACGTCCTGCAGCGTTCACACCAGCTGCTCCTGATGTGGGGCCTGCCTGAAGATATGGTTTCCCCTCTGGTAGACATCGATCCACCAATGCCCTCTCAAGATATGCCAGATAGAACCACGGGTTTGCATAGACGCTGAAGAAAGGAAGGCATGATCAAGGATAGATGCTATGGACAATTTCCTTCCAATTTCATCTGAAGAAGGTTGGGTTCATAACAAGGCGTGTCTTCCTGATTTCCAGGACATCCCTACGGCAGTATTATTGAGGACAAACCCAGGCATTATTCCCTCACCCATGGAGGAGCTTTTACTGACACGCATCGTCTGGATCTTCCAATTTCGACGTCCACTCATAGCAGATGATCTCGTCTCTGGAGTCAACCTTCAACCCATCACACAGGCAGTCACTAAGATATCTAGTGCGCTGCTCCGTTAGTGGACGTTGTTTCATCGCCCATTCCCACTCGGACTGAGAAAGATCGATGCAGACCCAACCCTTCCCTTCCAGTACCCGTTGTCCAATTGTCTCCCTTGGAACATTGCTTTGCGTGTCCTCTATCCCAAGTCCGTGGTTTTGCAAATACAATACAACACCCTTGTTTTCAGTTGCAATGGCAAGGCCTGGGCAAGGTCCAAACGGCGTAGTGCACATTTCTTTGAAAGGAATCTGTAGCAATCTCAATCCCTCTACCAGTTGCTCCCAAGATTCATCACCCTCAAAATAAGTGTGAGCTTTGGTCAGCTGCTTTGCTGCCCACAGAAGCGTGGTTGGGTCTGCGGCAACATCCACCAAAGGCTTCTGAAGGAGAAAGAAGTACGCCCTGGCAATTTCTGTCTCATCTTCGGATTCCAAGTTGGCCTCAACCCCTGAGGCTCTGGAGGCCAGGACTGAGAGCCTGTGCAGTGCCGGTTGAAACAGGTCGGAGTCTTCTAAATGAGAGGCTGACAGAGCCCATAGGAGCTGTGTGATTTCTCTGGCGCCCTGTTCGGAAATTGTTCCCGCAAGTTCCGTTTCCCATGCCTCAAGCAATTCCTTCGGCCGATAATTGAGCATTGCAAAGCTGAGAAGATCTTGGCAACACTGTGCCTTTTGTTTTTCTTTGTTCTTCTCTTTGACCAATCTCTGCTCGATCTTGTGTAGGAGCCCTCTTTGTTTGTTCTCCAGTTGCACGTAGCAGCCCAGGACTTCTCTTACTTTTTCGACTCCCATGTCATCCAGATGCATTTCGAGATTATCTGCCAATTGTTCCAGCATTTCTTCAGGTCGATGCTTGGTGTCTCTCAACGCTCGCAGCAGTTTCAGCGCATCTTCCCTTCCTGTGTTCTCCAGGGTGTATGTGACCATGGTTTCCGCTTTGAGATACCTTCGATCGATCAGCGCTGCTTCCAGTTTCCTCCCAGTTCCTGTCATGTCGGCCATGGCTATCAAGGCTTGCGCGAGCACGCTTGCGTCCACGCATTCCACTGCCGCATCCATCAGTCTCTGCACTTGTTCCACGCTTTCGCACCTTCCAACGGCCATCTCTTGCGTTCCGTCCACGATCCCCGAATCCCACGTTTGTTCGGTGATGTTTCTCACGCATTTTCGATAGGAGAAGTCCGCGTAGGTTCCGTCCACGCGGACCAGATGGAAGCACCTGGTGTCTGGGTATTGTGGGTGTGGCAGCACCGTGACCCCCGACACGCCGGGTCCCAGTTTTTCCTTGGCCGTTCTGTGTCCTCTTTGCAGCAGTTCCATGACCATGGCATGTTCTCCATGTGGCAAGAATGCACCGGTCCTGGTTTTGTTCAATATCTTACGAAAGTAAGCAGTCATGTCTTCGGAGGCATAGAAGCTCCTTCCGCCCAGTTGGAAGGGTCTGCCAAGCGTGCTCTGTTGCCTTCCTGCGTCTCCGACGTTGTCTGCACGTGTTTCTTCCCCATGCACTCCTCCCACTTCGCCACGCACGTCGGCGTGCGATCCACCAGCTCCTTCCCCGTGTGGATCCGCCCACCACGGCGCCGACGTGGTGGACGTGGCGTGCGCTTCTTCTCGCCACGTTCCTTCGTTTCCAGCCGGTCGCGGCGGACGCGGCGGCCTCGCCTGCGGTCGCTTCAGCTGCTTTCCATCTCCTCCGTTGGCGCATCGCGCCGCCATGCGCATCGCCGACATCGTCTCTCGGTGGTTCCGACCACGTGGCGACGAGGATCCACTGCACCACACCGACGTGGTGGGATGACTCGTCTCTCTCTCTCTCTCCTTCACCCTCGGTGGACCACACCCATCCTCGGACATGAGGAGGTACAAGGACGAGAAGAACAAGAGGAGGAACAAGGACGAGAAGAACAAGAGGAGGAACAAGGACGAGAAGAAGAAGAGGAGGAAGTAGTAGTGGACTGTGGTGATGGTGAACGAGACGAGCAAGGACGAGAAGAAGAGGAGGAGGGAGGAGAAGACGAGGAGGAGGGAGAGGGAGAAGCGAGGTGCGTGCATGGAGGAAGAGGAGGCAAAGGTGCAGGCGCACGAGGAGGGGAAACGTGCATGTGCAAATGGATGGAAGGAACGTGAAAGGCCCAAACCAAGGATTCTTGTCCGTCCCATCGATGGACGTCTCAACGCGACGAATAAATAGAGAAAACAGGTGAAATGCGGTACGACCGGCATGGAGGAAGGTGAAGAAAAGGCACCAAGAACATTGCAACGTTGATTTCTTGCAACCGTGCGACGAGGAAGAGAAACATGTAACGCACATGCATAGAGGGCACTCGTCAGCTCCACTTCCCATAACATGTCCATGAAATCCATCGGTGGTACCCCTCCTTTGCACACCGATCCAACCATCCCCCTGCACTTCACAATTGCACTAGTGGACCACTTTATCCACTCCGCCTAGGACCGACAAGAATTTGAATCGGTTTCATTTCCCATCCACGAAGATGGATGGAGACGGATGGATCGATGGGAACCGTAAGAATTCGACCGATGGATCCCAAAGACATGGAGTGGAATGAACAAGTACGCTCCAAGATGGTCCGAAGCGTGAACATCGTCGGTGGAACGCACCCTTGGAAAGAAGGATGCAAAAATCGCACGCGTGCGACGGGTGGAAATCGCACCACCATTCGCTCTACTTGGAAACCTCGTCATTGCTTGTCCAGGCACACACTTTCTACTTCTTCCAAACAAAGACACGAGAGATGCATCGTAAAATCCGCGCCTCTCTGCCGTTCTCCCCGCGACCCTCTTGTAGGATCCGTTGTATAGGGTCTTTTCCCTGGACACAACGGGTCGAAGTGTTATACGTAAATGTGACCAGTATTCTCTCCGTTGACTTTGGCTCCCACTTCCTATCGAATGGTGGTCGTCTTAGATCACCACTGTCGTACTCGTGCTGATGTTAGCGGTTGGTCTCCATCCGCTTCGTCTGGCCGTGCGCAGTGAGCACTCGAGTATGGCATCGGCGCAGGTTGGAGATGGTATGTCAAGCTTGGTAACATGCAAAAACTGATTCCGGGGAAGGTCGCTAGCGTTTTATATACTTCGCTTCGGCGGATTCTACGACGTCACGTGTTGTACGTCTTGTTTCTATCGTCGAGTTCTTCGATGCCCCGTCCAATTGTTGCACCGAGGGCGTTTTGTTTCTCCGTCTCGAGTCCTTGGGAGTTTCTCGTTTGGCGCGTCCCCACAGCTTCTACTCTGCAGTGTGCTCGTCTGCAACCCTCGCTCATTCGTTTTTTATTATTCCCACCCGAAGATCCATGTGGATAGGCGAATGGGGTCTGTAGGGTCACAACCACAACGTTGTAGGAACGAAGGGTCGCGAAGGTGTCCACGTGTTGGCGACCCTGCGACGTCTTCTGCCATGCATGGTGGTTGACACGTGCGTGTTCACTGGTTGCGGTTCGACGGACGCGTCACGACCACGTGCGACCTTGGCGTAGAGATGGAGCGGCCACAGCTGCATTTGGAACAAGTGGTGGTGGAACATCCGCCGCAAGCTTTGTTGGGATTGGGACAAACGCTGGCGTTCGATGGCGTGGAAGCTGTGGTGGGCGTGGCCAGAAAGGATCCAAGAGATCCACTGTCAGGAAGAGTGTACCTGTTCCAACGCATCAACAACACCGAAGACAACGACGTCCAATGGATGCAACGAGAAGCGTGGTTCCGAGAACGAGAGGACGGAACCAAAGACGAACGCTTCGGTTCCCAATTGGCACTGCGTGGATCCATACTCCTGGTGAGTGCCACTGGAAACAGCACAAGGAGGAACGATGCAGACGGTGGAAGAGTGTACGTGTTCGAGAAGAACGAAGCAAGCAAGTGGGAACAAACACAAGTGCTGAGTGAACCCACAGAAACCGCAACAGGCAGCTTTGGTTCCCGCATCGACACCGATGGCATGATGCGTATCGTGGTCTCTTCATTCGGGGAAGCACTTCTCTCATCGAACGAAAAAGAGATGATCAGTAGGGTCTACACGTATATCAAGGGTGAAGATCATGGTTGGGAGCTAATGCATACCTTGGTTCCACCCTCGCGGTGTGATACTGGCTGCAACTTTGCGTCGAGTGTAGCCTTGCGGAATCAAACCCTTCTCGTGTCTGGAAAGAACGGAATGGATGGTGAAGACCAGTCAAGCACTGAAGCTTATGTGTACCACTGGGGAAAGGACGGATGGGAACTTGAAGATGCACTACAAGTCAGGGAAGGAGTTCAAGAAGTAGGACAACAGCTGACATTGTCATCCAAGGGAAATGTGGCAGCCATCACCACAACCAGCATTAACTCAGGAGAAGTGTTCTCATCAGGAATCATACAGTTGTTTAGAAGAAGAAATGATGCAAGCTGGGTTGAAGACAAGAAGCTTGAGGAAAGGATCCCGCAAGGAGCTGGTTTTGGCACTGCCTTGGCCATGTCTGAGCGTGTCTTGGTGGTTGGAGCATCCAAATTCAGCAATAACAGCAGGAAGTCCGGGGCTGTGTTTGTGTACCTCTTGAATGAAGAAGATCATTGGAGTCTCCCATACCAGCTCGAACCACAGGTACCAACAACAAATCAGCAATTTGGTGCAAGCTTAGGAACAGTAAAGAACCTTATCCTCGTTGGAGCTCCAAGCGATGGTGTTAAGGGCCCCAATGGAGGAGCCGTTCATGCCTTCTGTTTGGGCCACTGCGAACACATATCTGCTTCTCCAGACAAAACGGACCCAGATGGAGGTATCGCCTCGACCAATCCTTCCGTAAGCAATGGAAGCACACTTGGCGCTTCTGCCATAGCTGGGATTGTTTTAGCATGTTCCTTGTGCTTTCTTCTAGTGTTTGTCCTCTTCTATAGAAAGAGGAAATCACCCAGGCTTTTGCGCAGTTTCCCATCTCAAACAGCTAATGAGGACTTGACCTTGCGGTTCAAGCTTGAAGGGAAAACTACCTTCTTTACGTACGATGCATTGGCCCAAGCAACTAAGAACTTTGATAATTCAGAACTACTTTCTGACAGGCTGTACGCGCAAGTATTCAAGGGAACACTTGTGGAGGGCACGGTTGTAGCAATCAAGAGGCTGGTTATGTTTGGTGGTCAGAAGGACGACGAGTTCTACCAAGAGGTTGACATACTGAGCCGTATTCGACACCCAAACCTTATTCGGTTATTTGGCTGCTGTGTTGAGAACGGAGAGCGTATGTTGATATATGAATTCCTAGAAAGAGGATCGCTTGACAAGTTACTTCCAGAACTCTCCTGGCAAGAAGTCGAGAAGGTTGCTGTTGGTATAGCTAAAGGACTAGCATATATACATTCTGTCATTCAACCAACCATTGTTCACAACCATCTGAAAAGCTCAGAGATTTTACTGGATGCGATGTTTGAAGCTCGGATAAGCGATTTCAGACTCTCCTGTGGTCATTTGGACGTCAGCAAGAACCTCAACTTTTATGCGGACAAACCAATCAATGACAATTTGCCAAACAATGGAGTTGATTTTTCACAACCGCTCTTTGTACAAGCGATTGGCACAGAGTCAGATGTATATAGCTATGGATTGATTCTCTTGGAGCTCTTGGCACTTCCCGCTTTGCCTGAGGGTGTACCTGTTAGTCCAACCTCATTTGAATGTTGCCAGGAGCTAAGCATAAGTGCCATAGAGCAATACCACCACACAATAAGAGGGGGCAAACTCAAAAGTTGGCCAAGAAACCGTCTGCAAACTATGTTGGACGTTGCAAAGAGTTGTGTGATGCAGGAACCCTGTGATAGACCTAAAATGCTGGAGATTCTTCAATGGTTTGCAGAAGAGGTTGTCTGATGTGCAGAACATATGCACTTGATCAAGCTAAAGATGCATTGAACAGTGGTGAACAAAGTGCTTGCTTCTGAACCTTTTGTGGTGTTTGTGAGCGCTGCATATGAACCATGGTGCCCATACATGCCATGGTGTGACTAATCTAGAATACTGTGGCAAGTCCAAAAGGAAATCTGTAAAGAGAACCACAGATGCTGGAAACGCACAATGGGCAAGTTCAATCTACCCAGGCATTAAAGTGATCCATGAAAACATTTGACTCGATTTCCTGCACTACAGGAATCCTCAGCTCACTTTGAAGAGATCAAGCACTATGAAATTGGCTCCATACCCTTCCCTGCACAAAGTCATCACCAGAGCTGCCTGCTGACATTTCATGGGGTCCACTCAATTTGCATTATTGAGACAAGCACCAATGGCTTCTTCATCAGATCGGATTGCTTGTATTTACCGTGAAACTTTCCGGATATGGGTTTATTGAGAGCCAATTTCTGTAGGGTGCAGAGCAGGAAAAGGCAGAAGGATGTTGTGTGATTGCATGCTCACAAAATCTCTTTGATTGCAACAAGAAGGTGTCGGTGCTAAGTTTCTTATAGCCAGATAAAATCTATTGCTCATTGGGGAACACCATTTTATATCTACATCTAAGTGAAGCTCTGGGTAGTGTTCGATCGAGAGAAAACAAAGAATCTTGGTTAACACTGCAATTGCTTTATTCCGAGAACCACAAGCTGGCTATGCAAAGTTCTTTATGTACAGATCCCTGGGCTTGTGGTGGCTTTGCTGCTACTGTGTCTACCAAAGAAGTCATCAAGCATTTGTAATGCATCAGCGAAGGTTCCAGGTGAGGAAACAAGACTGTCGCGGATCCATGAGGACAGTTTATTGATTGGTGCTTTCCTAAAACTCTCTTGACGAACCGACCATCTGGAATCTGCCAGTATGATTGCAGCATAATCGAACTTGTGTCTTATGGCACGACCAATAGATTGGTTCACTGATTTCATGCATACATTGTCCAGGTACTCTGTTCCTCGCTTCGCAACTGGTGAGAGTACTTCTAGTTCCCTTTCCAGATACTTTATTTTTTCTTTCACTTCCAAGTTGTGAGGATTGGGGTAAGGCAAGCCAACCACCAAGACGCACCTGCCCATTTCATCGCTGAAATTGATCCCCTCCGACATTTTCCCCCCGATGATGCATAGAAGAATTGCTCCTCCTGCCTTGGCAGCAGCGCCATACACATCCAGAACCTTGTCAACTTCAGCAGTTGACCGTGGTTCCCGCAGCACTTTTTTCTTTTCTCTCAACTTAGCAAGAAGACCAGAAGAAGACCAGCGGGAATGCACCTCCTGCTCATATGCATATGAGGGAAAGAAGACAACCAACCCACCTGGTACATGTGCAGACACATCAGCAAGAACAGCACCAAGTTCATCCATTATTGCTACTGATGACCTCTGTGAATGAGTCAGAGTTAATGCTTTGCCAGAAGGGCCGCAACCAATGCATATCGGCAAGACTCGGTCCGTTGGAACAATGTGTCCGCAAGAAAAAGTGCTGATCCGTGGCTCGGGAATACGTGCAAGTAGCTGGGATCTAATGTTATCCATGGGGGTAAGCGTGCCCCCAACCAACAACACTGCATGGGCATTTTGTGCTACTTCTTTGAAGGCATGGTTGGTGTTCAACATCATAAATTTGAGGTAAACCTCCTGCGGGGATTCCCCACGATGGACCATGACTCTTCCATCCAAATTATCGTGGCATAGGGTTTGAAGAAATTCAACGAATGAAAAAAGGGATGACATCTGATCATGAGGGGCTACATTTGACGATAGCTGCACATTCCTACTTCGCGTGTAGGAGGATACCCTGAGCAAGAGCTTGCTCTGCTTTGCATGTTGTACGATTCTGAAGATGTTGAAGTTATCGAGGCCAGCAGCAAACAGAAAATCATTGATAGACCAGACGGAGTCCTTCTCGATCGATCTCTGTTGCGTCCTCTCCACAGTATCTGTTGACTGGCCGATGGAGGTTCGCAGTACCTCGGAGATTTTCTTTGCTAGGCTTATCAAGACCCTGATGCAGCGATTGAGTTCTGGTGAGAGCTTTCCTTTGACGTGTTGGAAATAGCTTGTTAGTTGGTTGTTCGCAGACAAGACGCTGGCTTGGCTCAGGACAGTGCTGTGTATGTCCCCGATGGCATCTACAATGTTGTGCGCTTCATCGACGATCACCACATTGCCTTCCAAAGAGATTCCCAGTGCCTCTCTTGCATCGCGATGGAAGAGTGCCTGGTAGGGAAGCAGGACCACATCTGCCGTTTCAACTGCTTTTCTGCTGCTGTAGTAGGGGCAAGCACCTTTCCTCATGCCAGATTCGATCACTTCTTCGATTTCCATGGTTTGCGTGAGGATCTTCCTTTCCAGATCGGAGATCTGCGTGTCTTTGTTCTGCAGGTAAGGACACCCCATCCCTTCCTTCGGCTTGTTCCTTCCGTCTGGCGAATCGCTGGCGTTGCGTTTGCCAGCCTTCCTTTGCAGATCCATGCATTTTTCATTGACGGCAGCTGCCGTGGGCAACTTTTTGACACTTTCGTTGATGCAGAGCACGTGCCTGGAAGCAACTGCCACCATGGCCACGTCTTCCATGCCTTTCATCTTGTGGAACTCGCGCACCACTTGGGAGAGTTGCGAATGCGTCCTGCTGCAGAAGTAGATCTTGGTGCCACGTGCACGAGACACCTTCGTTGCTTCTTCCTTCCTTGGAAGCGGTGCGCTACGGATCTCCTCTTCCATCACGTCCTCTTGGCTCGTTCCAAGCACACGTGGCGCATCGCACTCGTCTTTCGACGGTGCTTCTGCTTGAAACGCGCGCACCCAATCCGGCTCGTCGTCCTCCTCCTCCTCCTCCTGCTTCGTCTGCTCGTCTGCGCATGCGCGCGTGTCTGCAGTGGCACGTTCTTTCCACCATTGCAAGGCGCTGCAAAGCAAGCTCAACGTCTTGCCGGTTCCGGTTGGACTTTCGCACAATCCCACGCCGCGTCGCTGCAACGTGTCGTAGACGTGTTCCATGAGCTGCTGCTGCACAGGATACGGACGATATGGAAAGGCGCGGAAGGCGCGTCGCGGTGCGTCCGCCATGACGTGCGTGCACGTCGTCGACCACACACGTCTGCAGCTGCACCACCTGCGACCACGTGCGTGCACACGTGCATGCATGCATGCATGCAAGCGAAGGATGGCGAAGAGGCGAGAACAGCAGCGGCACGTGGCACGACGTGGACCAGGGTCGGACCCTGCCCAGGAATTTCCTGTCCATCTAGGTCATGGACACAACGCCATCCCCATCGACACAACGGATGGTGGGACAAAGAGGTGCACGTGTGGACCAAGGAGGGGAAGGATGCCATCCCCACCGCAAGACGTGCGAACGAGCGCACGGTCCTCCTGCCTGTCCAACCCATGCAAGGAACAAGCACGCAGCACGGATGATGGGTTGGGCAGATCCATCCCGATCCCACCCTTGCACCATGGCGGTGCTGTAGAAAAAGCACTCCTTTGCATTGCGCGCCGCGCAGAAAATATGACCATCCATGACCAAGCTTTGCCTTGCAACGGTATCGTGGGCACATGAATCAATGCTAAAGAAGCTTCCATGGCTACTGGCAAAAAATGAAGGAAAATACAGCATGCAGACCGAGCAATGCTCCTGATGGATGAAATTGGTGTGAATGGTTGGTTACATGGTAAAGTATACAGCTTCTCGATGCAGCAAGGACAAAACCAAAAGCAAGCAGTTGCATAAGGATTATTCGTGTTGGTAGCAGTATGAATCACACTGTGATGCTGCTGTCGTGCCCAAGAAAGAGCGTGATCGATTACTTCGATGTTCAACCATAGATCCAGGGTGGCATGAGATCCACATGTTCGTTTCGGCACCAACCGGTGCCCAGGTTCTAGGTTAGGTCAACTTCCATCTAAGGAGTCTGAGTCCAGGAGGAACTGTGCTGGCTCTGCCAAAGCTGAGCATATCTACCTCCCTGTTCAAGCAAGTAATTATGGCTTCCTTGCTCCACTATTTGCCCCCCATCCAAAACTGCAATTTCATCGCAAAGTGCCGCAGTCGAAAGCTTGTGCGCCACCATGATGGAAGTTCTACCTGCTGTAAGCTCCGATAGCGACTCCATTATTTCTGTCTCAGTTTCTGTGTCCAATGCTGATGTTGCCTCATCGCACACCAGAGCTCTTGGAGATTTCAAAAATGCCCTGGCAATGGAAACACGCTGTTTCTCGCCTCCGCTTAGTTTCAGACCACGCTCCCCGACTATTGTGTCATAACCTTTTGGCATGGCAAGTATGGCATTGTGAATAGCTGCACGCCTGGCAGCAGCATGAACCTCTTCGTTGGTTGCAGATGGTCTGCCGTACCGTATGTTGTACATGATGGAGTCGTTGAATAGGACAGTATCTTGAGGCACGACTCCTATTGCTGACCGAAAACTGTCCAAGGTCAAACCCCTAACATCCTGGCCATTGATGAGAACTCTCCCTGAGTGCGGATCCATGAGGCGGAACAGCAGGCGAATAATGGTCGACTTGCCTGACCCAGAAGGACCAACCAGGGCCACCCTCTTTCCTGCAGGAACATGCAAATGTAGGTCCTTCAAGAGAGGTCGTCCATCACGGTAGGCAAAGGATATCCCTTCTAAAGACAGGGAAAGACCTCCGGACGAAACGTCCCCACCTGAGCCTGCTGCTATCGCCAGTGGCTTTGCATCTTTTTGTTCCACAACGCTTGGCTTCAGGGCAAGCAGAGAGAACATAGCTTCCATATCGATCAAACTTTGTTTGGTTTCCCTGTAGATGGAGCCCAGAAAATTCAACGGCAAGGAGAGCTGAATCAACAAGCCATTGATCATGACAAGATCACCTACAGTCAGCTCTCCGGTGGCCACCGCCTGGGAACACATCAACATGGCCGCAGCAAGGGAGCTGCTGAAGATTGCACTTTGCCCGAAATTGAGACCACTCAGGGACGCTTGTACCTTGAGGGCAGCTTGCTGGTAGTTACGTAGACACTTATCATATCTATCCAGCTCCAGTTTCTCGTTGCCGAAATATTTGACTGTCTCGTAGTTCATGAGGGAATCCACAACTTTGGCTGCTCCTTGGCTTTCGCTACGGTTCAATTCTTGTCGGAATCGGGTCCTCCAAGAGGTGACTGCCAGCGTGAATGTTGCATACGTCGCCACAGTTCCCATGGTAAGCAATCCAAAGTTGGTCCCACACTGGTAGACAAGCAAGGACGTAACCATGGCGATTTCCAGTGCAGTAGGCACCACATTGAGAACAAGGCTTCTCAGGATGAAGTCAACACCCCTGGTTCCACGATCGATGGTGCGACTGAGTTCACCGGTCTTTCGATCCAGATGATAGGCAAGGTCCATGTCATGCAAGTGCACGAACACCCTTCTCGCGGTTTGCCGAATGGAAGCTTGGGTCACAGTGGCAAAAATTGCGCTCCTCAGCTCCTGAAAGAGCGCAGAGCCTGTCCTTGCTGCTCCATATCCTAGCAGTGCAGCAGGTGGGAGCGCGCTCCACATGGCTTCCATACTCACTGTGGCCAAGGAAGGATCCGTTGCCAATGCATCCACCGCACTTTTGAAGAGCACGGGCACTTGTACGCTCAGTAGCTTCGATCCACACAGCAAGGATACGCTCCAAAGCAGCCTCCGCCTTGCACCTGGCAGTTCTGGCGGCCAGGCGTGTCGGAGCAGGTCGTAGAGCTTCGCCAACTCCAGCTGCTTCTTCTCGGATTTCGTTCCATTGCTGCTGGATGGATTCCTGCTCTTCGATTCTTCTCTCGATCTTATTTGGGACGTTGCAGGACCTGCATCGGTGGAAGCGGTGGAGCTTGTGCGCCACGCTGGTGGTCCACCACCAGCTTGGCTCGTGTTGGTTGCGTTCCAGGCGCATCTTCCTGCCTTCCAAGCCGTCGCATGGCGGTTCCAGGACGGATGGAGGCACGTGGCAGCCATCCACATGGCCTTGTTCCTCGCCACCATCGCCTTGGCAGCCACACTTGGTCCCACTGCAACTGAAAATGCAGCTTGCCACACCACCACCACCAGGAACCTGCAGCGGTCGAGGAGGCACTGCCACATCCCACCTCGGGAGTTTCTTCTCGATGGGGAGGAGCGTGGACACCACGCCTCCCAAGGTCCAGCACGTGGTGGTCGGAAGTGGACGGAGTGGGAGCGCTTGCTTCGGTGCACACGACGACGACGAAGCATGGACGAGCCGTCGGATGTCTCCTCCGAGGTCGGAGGAAAGTGATGGAAAAGGGTCGTGCCGCTCGATTCCTTTCGTGCTCCCACATGTTGCATCGTAGCACGAAAATGGAGATGGTGAAGACGAGAAGAAAGGCTGGCTTCCACCGCAATGACCTCAGTCCGTGCAACCATCCTTCCGTGTGGTGAGCAACCTCACGAGACGACGAAATCGCGCTACTTTCGTGCCCTTCATCATGCTTGAAGGAGCTCATATTGTATCCTTGCAACACATGCAACGTAGTACTTCTTTTGTCTAAAATCCAAAGAAGTTTCCAACGCAATTCCGCGATGGTCAAGCGTTTCAACACTCGAACGACGTGTGTATGATTTTGCCTAGCGTGGCGACAACACGTGTTCTTCACCAACGTTATTCACCATGACACTTCGTTTGGTCGTGTAGCCAATCAACGGCAGTATCCGACTCGATTTTCTCAAACATCTACTCCACAAACCAAGTCAATCCGAACTTACGAACCTCGTAGAGATATGCACGTCATAGAATGCGGTGTATTACACTCTAATGGCACGCCAATTGATTTGCCCATGGAGTAGGTCGATCAAAAAGGATATCTCCGAGAATTAAGGGTGTGCCTCAACTCCATGGTGCGTCTTGACCGCTTCACTAAAGGTCACTTCTATCTAACGATGAGAAATTGGGGGATAGAACGCCTAGTGACGGATGAACGCACAAAACAAACGACTTGCATACTTGCGTCTTCTTTCGCTAAAAGGGCCACCGCGTCCCATGTCGTTATGACAAAATTGGTGGTGGCTTTAACATGCAAAGAGGTTCACACATTTGCAAGATCTAATCATTGCAGCCGCCAAAGAAGAATGGGCAAAGTGGAGAGGAAAGTTGTTCTTTGTTTGTCCTAATCGCCTCCGCCACACATTTTCTTTCGTATTGACTAACGGGTGATCCACTCCTGGCCATGACACGCACTTTTCCGGATTGATGGCCACAAAGCTCTCTCTACTAAGAGAGAGATTGGTGCTTATGTAGGCCTTGCATTCGCCAAGGGATATGGTCGAGGAAAGCGTCCCAACGAGGAACAAGCAAGGGCTTGCCTCGAGAGTCCTTGAAGATTCTATCATACCTTCTAGTACCTGCTAATAAGCATTGAGGTGTTGCACCCGAGGGAACCAAGGAGCCTTTGGCCTGTGTGGAGTAATCGTGGTCACGAGGGCTCTTGATTCGGACTCGAGCTTGCCCACCACGAATTCTTTGAGGCAACAAGATGGTTGTGCCCACAAGCTGCCGAGACTAGCCCATTCTTGGACGAGAACAATTGTTTACCGTGTAAAGAAGACGAGACACCGGTCGTTGTTTGTGGACATAAGGAAGTCACACGTACATCAACCGGTTATAATTAAGAACTTCCCGGAAGCCTTAGAATAAACTTCGCATTACTTAAGAAAGCCCGACTTTAGATTACCAACTTCTTATATCTTCCTACCGCCCAGTTGTTGTGCTGGTTGATCCTTTACTGTGTTCTAGACGTACAACATGCACGCGCCCAAATCATCAAGGCTTCTTCAGAAAGGTGCCTTTCTTCTTCATGTTGTTGCAATGACACTACTACAACGCTTTTCCTACTTCTCCGGGAACACTCTCCATTGTTATAAGTTTGTCTTTGGGGATAGATCGAAGGGATTCCATGAGGTCTTTGGTTGCCACATTGCACTGTCAATCAATTTCATGAACAAGAGAATGAACCGCCAAACTAAGCGCTTGCGACAAATTACACAATCCTATCCCCTCTTCAAAAGTGAGAAACGCATCCACTATTTCACCACTACTTGTATGAGCGGGTTGAGCGTGGCCGCACCAGAGGTACCTCTAATGTTGGCCCTACAATGACTTGGTTCGAATCCTTTGCTTCTGCATTTCGATCTATTGTTTGCCGTAGTTGCATGGCGGTTTCGGATGGTAGTAATTCCTCCACGGGAGACATCGATTTCGTTACAGTGCAACGAAGATTTCAGGGATATTTGCGAAACATTTGCAGGGGTGCATCGAGGAGAACCTCGTGGTTGGAAGAGGATTTCCCTGGTACTGTCGATGATCAATGCGATGAGGGAGAATAAATCTGGAAAAACGATTTTGGTTTCCAACAGTGGTTCTCTGTTTGCAACGCATATTCATTAGTCTTCAGTAGCTATATGCCAGTCTCTCCAAATGCAGACTGGAAGACTGGATCAAGGGCGATCCCCTCTTCTGTGCAGCGGTGCTTGTGAAGAGGAAGCATGCTAAATTGAGAGGAGGTGAGACTGACTCTGCGACGGAGAGGGTGTGAGAAGAAAAGAATTCAGAGGACACCCTTCTGGTTCTGCCAAATGAAACAATGCATTGCAAGAATCGTCATGCCCGCTTTGTTTTTGAAGATACTGTGCTGCGAAGGTAGGTGGCGATGAAGAACTGGACAAACAACACCAAGTAACTGAACAACAGGCCAATCCCAAAGTAAGCGCCCCAATAATCGCCCCCGCACCACGTGTTTCCAGGGAACCAGTTCATGTTTGCCTCTGCATTGTGACGCAAGGCTAAGCTCAAAGAACAAGCAAACACATCCACGACGAACTGCACGATCTGACCGGTGGTCAAGTATTTCTTCCACCATACCTGTCGTCCCAGAGAAGCCATCCCGTAGTAATAGTACATGAAGAAATGCACCATCAAGTTCAATGTGATGGGTACCCATTGGACGGTACTCAAGGTGTAGAGCTGTGACCAACACAGCGTCAATGTGGCAGCGTGATGGTACACGTGTAGGAATGCAGTTTTTTTCCCTGCAAGCACCAGTATCATGGTATCCAGGAGTTCATAGTACTTGAGCAAGTAGTTCAAGTAATAGTAGAACACCAGCTTCCCACTAACATTTTGGTGTGGTTTGGGATCGCAGTAGACTCGAAAGAACCCGTGGAAACCTCCACCTGCGATGCTATAGATCTTCATGAGTTCGTAGGCTATGAGCCCCAGCAATATGATGGAAGAGAAGCTGAGGAAGAAGTTGTGCAGTACGTTGAGGAACCTGAAGGGTCCGTCTTTGGCCATAGGTTTCTTGCTCACCTTTCGCATCGCCACTTTCGTCCCCATCACGGTTCCCACGTAGACCAAGCAGGCGATGGCGGGTGCTTTCCATTCGGACAGCGGCGTCTCTCCCACCCGGAACTGGAACCGGTCCACGTACGCCATGGCTGCTTGCATCGTCCACCGCCACGCCTCGATGCGCACGTGCTTTCCCGCCACCGATCCCACCAGACAGCTGTCCCACGTTCCAGTCGAGGCCACAGTAGGAGATCCACCAGGCCAAGGAACCCACCCGGGAGTTTCTTCTCGGTTGGGAGAAGACCCAGGTGGTGTGCAGGTTTTGACGAGACGACGCTTTGCGACGGATCGGAGGGTGCCTTGCACGCGATCCGCGTCACGAATGCGACCTCGGATACTACACGTGTGTGCGTGAATGCATGGAGTGCAAACTGGAAAACGTCACCTGGAAGCGGCCTTGCTTGCGAACCAAAATACCACCAAATTCACCATACAAACCCGAAAGCCGAGACTCACAAAACTGTGCCGATCCTCATGAAATGGAAGAGAGATCGATTGAAATTGTAGAAGACGAGCAGTCGAATTGAATAGAACCCTTCGTAGGCTGAAGCAGGCTGTCTTGATGTGGCATGTCCACATGACTTAGACAAGTTGATGTAAAGTTGACGTTGTTTGCAATCTTGTGGATGAAACCGTGTTTAGTACACACACCAAGATAGCGGAAAAGAATGCCTCGTAGAGATCTTTGCAGGTCAATTCTTGATTGCAATAGAAGATCTCAGCAAAATGTAGGCGGTTAGTGAGTCAAAACGTAGAAGGACTCATGCCCGCAGCCTTGGGAAGGCATCGTGCAATTGTGGGGTGGAGAGCGCAAAATGCAAAAACAAGAGATAGGTACCTCTCACTACACGAAGATAACAAGATGATCCATCACTTCAACATAAACAACCTTAGGACAAGAAAAATCCCCTCAAAGTTGGGCTGATCAATGGAGAAGAGATAGAATTCTGCCGCACAAAACCTTTCAAGCTTTTGGTGGGTGCCAAGTAAGCAAGGCCATCCTCTTGGCGAGGGACCATCCCTGCGTCACTTTTTCCGGCGGGTATTGGAGGGGTACCTCAACACGTACCTGTTGCAACCAAGGGCGATCAGAGCCTCGTTCGAGCAAGCGATGAAAGTCCTTTTCTATGTCACGTTGCACCTTTTCGATTGAATGATCTTGCCCTAAACTCGGTCCCCCATCCGTGACGCGGTGATTCCGTCCGTTTCACTGTCGTGGTCCGTCGGCGTCCCCTTTTTGCTCGTGAGGTTGATGACTTTTTCCGTCCGTATCTTATCCTTTATGCCTTGGATTGACACGTACGACCTATCATTCGATAGCTCTTAATGTGTGTTATCAAATGCTATCTTTTGCGGGGCCGAACGTTGTCTGTGTGCGATGTTGTGAGCCAAAAGCACATGCACCTCAAAAAGGCTACTCTAGACCACTTCACGGACACGTTTGGCCACATAGCTCCCCAACCACGAGCCTTAATGCCAAGAACAAGACATCAAACGAAAGAGTGGAAGCATACAGTACGTCTCACGAAGAAATCAAAACCGAGATGCGTTACGTAGCCACAAGGCACGAAATGCCAATTCGACTCTCAAACAGGCAACAAAGGACTTGTTTCCAAACGTCACACACCCTAAGCGAGTCAAAAAGATGATGGGGGTACGAGGATACGGAGGATCACCCATATACCACGTGAAAGGGCTTTCAAAATGAGGAAGTTTCATGGCCGATTCATTTGCAAAGCACGATGTGCTTGAACGGGAAGGTCAAGAGCTCATCCGCCCAAAAAGTGGCACAAAGGTGTTCCCAAAGTCTTCGAGTGCATACGGGTCTTCACCGTCCACTTCTTCGAATACAACGGACAAGGATTCAAACGTGGATAGGGGTGGATCGGATAATCGGCAATGACTTGAGAAGACGAGTGTTGTATTTGTGGAAAGGAATGTAAGATCCCTCCACGTGCGTCTCTTCTCACAAGTGAACAATGATACCGTGCGGAAGGTCCGACTCGTATATGCAAAAACCGCGCTACTCGTGAGTGTTCACTTGATTTAGGTGCCATCCACCGTGTCCACTGAATAGTAAATTACACGAGTTTGAGTCTTTGCAACATTATACCGTGGCACTCCCGAAGTTGCAACAACATCCTTCCATCATCGACCATTATGAACCATTCGTCCATGCTCGAGGTAAATAGACACCTTTGAAGGAAAACGATGGCGTTACAAAGCGCTCTTTCTGCCCCTACAACGACTCTTGCCTTGTCATGTACTAGAGAGGCATGATAAAATGAAGGTTGTGCAAGCAAGATAAGAGAAGATCAACTTGTGTCTTCTCTTACGAAGGTAACCGTGGCTGAATTGATCCATGATTCGGCGTTTGTAACCGAATGTTGTTTTTAGATGGTCACGTTGTAGTGTGCAATCTACATCTTCCGCCGATGAGCCATGCACCACATTTTCATCTTTTCGACTTTGGAGTGTCAATCACAGCCGCGCACAAGCTCGCATCTCGGTTCCCGCATGCTTTTCCACTCGGTTACTTCCATGTTGCGTGTCCGCTTCCTCAAGATCCACGAACGCCTCTTCCTCATCCCACTCCACGTATCTCGTCTTCGTTGTGCACCCTGCAGCTCGCACCACGACACGTCCCAAGACCTCTCGATTGGATCCTGGCTTTTCATCGCTATCTTTGGAGGAAGATCTCGATGGGGGGAGCTGGAGGTATCGATCGGACCTCGCTTCGTCGCCATCGTCGCATCCGCGTCGTCATGGCGACGATGGACGCACGTGCTGCGCTTCGACGTTGCTTCCGATCGACCGTGCGTGCCTGCGATTCCAAAGCACGCGAAGCGAGGGTGCACGTGCAGATGGACGGGATGCGAAGGCACAGGCGACCGCTTGTGCCGTGCCAGGCGAAGGAAGCGAACGTCGGTTGGGAAAGGAGAAGTGTGGAGAGCCATGCGGCAAGGAATGCGAAGACGGAAGGCGAGGTCGACGAAGGGAAGGCTGGAAGCATGAGCGACGTGCTGGAAGCCGTCGACGTGCTGCGAAATTCCACGAGGACGGAAAGGAAAACGTTCCTGGTCCGATCCACCACCTGGGAGAGAGAACGAGAAGCAATCATGAAAACCATCATAGAACGAAGAGACGAAACCAACAAGGAGATTTCTGGAGAAAACGAGTACGAAGTCCTGCGAAGATCGCTGAAGACACTCGAAAAAGAGATCCAACGGCAAAAGGAACTGCTGAGAACCTTCCTCGAAACACACAGCACGATGTGGGAATCATTGGTGGTCCAGCACCGCACCGAACTCAACGACAACTTTTTCCAATTTCTCATGGATGTTCGAGATGGCTCCATTGATCGAGAGGTGCAAGATGGAATTGCTACCCTGTACACCAAACTCCTCACCCTCTGTGAAATACACGATGCAGTGACCAAGGACGAGCAAATAATGGCTGCTGCTTCCCAAGAATTCACGGACATGTTGAATGTTGAGTCATTGGGAGAGGCAGAGGCAAAAATCGACAAGATGGCTGCTGAAGGTAGGCTTTCCCCTGCATTCATGCTGACCATGGCGAAGGCTTGGGCTGGAGCAAAGGAAAGCGACATGACAAGGGACGAGGTGAAGGATGTACTTGCCCACCTTTACTTTAGAGCGAGGGATAACATGGCCAGACAACAACCTAAAGAAGCCCGTATATTGAAGTACCTTCTGACCCTTGATGACAAGGTGGAGCTCCGCACAAGATTGACAGAAGCCTTCACAGAAGCTCCGGAATATGAAACATCCACGGAGGATTACTTGTGTACAACACCAGATAAGCTCCTGAAGGTGGTGGATGCAGTTTTGCAGGCATACAGAACTCAGGGTACATCTCCGATGATCAAGGATGCTGCTGGGCTCATGCGCCCTGATACCATAAAGAAGATTGAAGAGCTTCGTGCTATCATCATGTCTGATTACTTTTAAGCGACTTGTCTGAGGGATGTCTCTTGCGCAGGACTTTATTAATAATGCCGTGCAAGGTGGAAGTTGCATTCTTATTGTATGAGAGATGGCTACTTGGCTAAGCAAATATGGATGTCTGGTCCTTCTTAGCAACAGACAAGTAGCGTATCGTTGTTTCTCACTCACCTGTAAGATCAACCTTTTTCCTGGACCTCGCGAGGCCCATGCCTTCCAAGCATGCCATTTCTCCTCTAGAACTGGATTCTGATTTGTGTAGTTTGTAGCTACGTGGAAATTTTAGTAAGGTAGAAGTGCTGTCAGATTTTGCTACTGGGGAGGTATTGGACGGGGCATATTGCACATATACAGCTTTGGCTGCAGTGCCAAATCCACGACTGAACTCATCGGCAGAAACAAGGTGTATGGCCTCTGGTGTTTGCTTGCGGGTAGACAGGCAATAATGATGTCTTTTTCACGATTGACTTTTTGATTTTGTTCTATGCCAGGCATCTAAACGTACACTTTTATTGCACTGTACTGTTGAATGTAGAGAAGTAGCTCGGGCAAAGGGAAACTGTACCCAGTTCATCAGATAGCAAAGAAACAAGGCGAAACACTCTTTTTCTACTGTACCTACCTCGCGTGGTATATGTGTTTGTGTGAAACTTTGCCCTGCAAATTTATTTTCTCATTGTGCAGTATGAATGCCTGTCTTCAAGGAAATGTCATCATGATGAAGTTTGCCAGCTGCAAACCTTCCAAACCATTGTCCTCCATGGTGTTCCAGAGCAAGTACGTACAAGTTATCCTCAATTTTCTCCTAGCAATGTGTACTTGGTCCGTGAATGTGATGGCTGCTCCAGTAGAAGAAGAGAATGACCCAATTTTCCCATGGGTCCCTGGAAACAGGCCAGCGCTGCTAACACACAAAGGGGGTTGATCCATTGCAAGCCATAATCTGCTTTTGATTTATTAACGGATTGCCAATGAAATCCGCAAGTGCAAAAAGGAAATTGAGGGAGCCATGGTGACAACCGTGCTACGAGAGGTGACTTTGAATGTAGCCTCTCCGTATTTCTGGTTCTTCTCCAAGCAACACTGCAACATACCTCTCAAAGAAGAGGTAAAAGTTCCTGCATGGTTGAAGGCATTGATAGCCACAAGAGCATATTGCATCTGATCTCTCTTTCCAAGGCTTTCTTGTTCCAGTGAAGTGAAGTATTTTCCCACAGTGAGTGTGTGGATGCCCAAAAGGCGAGAGCGCTATTTTTTTGTATATAAGCCCCCAAACCCTCGTAATAAATAGATCCTTGTCTATTTCACATCGTGTACTTTTATCGTTTTCCATCATACTGAATTCCGTGTAGCTGATACCTTTCCTTCCAAGCCCACGAACGTTATACTCCTGGGGCAGTCGTTTGAATGGATGGGAAGCAAGCGCAAGCAGAAATGGGGGCTGTGAGACTCCTGAGTGCCACAGTGGGTCCTCCAGGTTTTCGGCCAAGATCTGGAGGATCTTCCCTGTCATGTTGAATTCCTTCCATGCTCTGGTGTTGATCAGCACGACCCCTCGATTGATAACACATGCGTCAAAGAAAGTCTCGGGGATGTTTGGATACCTACCCTTCACCTCCTCCTTGTCTCGGAAGTACCGCACCATTTTCTGTGAGCAGTCCTCTACTCCTGCCATAGGTGCTTCTCCTAGATCGAAAGCAAGCAATTTGCTGAGATCTCCTACGACTACGGTGTCCACATCCAAATAGAGGATCCGTTCTACGTCCAGCATTTGTGGGACGAAGAAGCTGGCAAAATTTTCTATCGTGCAGAGTTCCTTCCTCCTTTCGCAGGTAGGCCCTTTTACGGTGATATTTTCGGCGATGTTGTAGAAGCTGACTTGTACGTTGCGCAGCTTTTCGTCCAATCTGTTGAGCAATTGGCTGCATTTGTCCCGTCCTTGGAACACATGGACGTGTGCTCCGTGGTTCCACGGCAAGGACAGACTGATGGAGGCAATCGTGACTGCCGACGGCTGGCAATAGCTAGGTCCTGGTGCCAAGGCAATGTGCAACACATGTTTATGTTCAGTCAGGGTCGCACGCGACAGTGCACTTCCTGACAGCATCTGTAGCCAGGTCACCAGGAACATCTTCCGCCGTCCACGACCTGCCGCACGCAAGCCAGGATTCCATTCCACCTCGCCATTTGCACGTGTTTCTTCCATCCTTCTCTCGCATCCTTGGATCATGAATTCCCGCCAACTGCCGCAGCAAAGCGATGGATGGCGGTTGCACAGGCTGGTGTCCTCCGACCCTGTCCCGTCAATGTTCAAACATCTGCGACCCTGGCACCAACTCAAACGCCCCCCCTCCTGAACAAGCCAAACGAAACACGAGGAAGATTCTCACCACAAGCAGGACGAGGAAGATTCTCACCACAAGCTCTCGTGTTGCACACCGTGAGGGTGGTGGATCGAAGCCGAAGGACGAGACGGATGAAGCGCTAAAGCAACAACGGTTTCGGATGGACTCAACCTTCCAATGTCGAGACGCTACAACACCAACGTTCTTATGGACGAACAAGGAACTGTGGGTGTCTTACACGTTGCGTGAACGACAACAAGTCAATCTCCGCCCACAAGCTAGCACGAGGGTGGAATCATTGGCGTTTCATTGAGGATATCGAAGGTCCTTCTAGCCTTTGCACAAAGCATGATCAATATGGATGGAAGGGACCCATTGAAGCAACATGAGAAAGCATGTCGCATGTCTCCGCTCCCCGTTGACAAGGTAGAGTTCTTGAACACGTAGACATTGGAAGGACTATCCATGTCATTGAGGTCGCGTCTCCCTTGGTCAAATGAAGCTCGATGAAACCCTCAACATGGTAACAGCAATGGTTGACAACGTGGCTGAAACCTTGTGGTAATGAAAGAAGGTCGATGGGAGCTACGTAAATGGCAAAATCCACTTCAAAGGAATGCAAAGTTAGCTTGATACACGAGTTGATGAAACGTGGACGAGTGCTAAAGATGCTTCCCATCGCCGGTCTTAAGCTTTGCAAGCTATTGGGTTTCTTGGCGATATTTTCGTAAACGTAATTAAGAGGCATCCCAAGATGACGCCTCGGAGAATTGTCAAACTTACCATTTTTGTTAAGACTTGTTGGATGCGAAAGAGGTGTCCACCATGTCATGGTCTCTAGCAAGACGCATCCTAGAATTCGAGAGATGTACAATGCGAGTATGCGTTGCATATGCAAACATCGTGCAATAGCAATGTATCTCGTATTGCCGAAGCATCGATTCACCTCCTCTACGAAGGCTTTGCGAGGTACGAGCTTTCCAATCTCGTAATGCATTGGTTTCAATTATGGGATGAGTATTCGTAGTCGCTTGCCGCAAGTTGTAACAGCAACCTTGTACAATGGCAAGAAAACGTAAAAATTGTGAAAGCACTCAAGCGTGTAAGTTTGAAAGATTCACCTATGCAATTGGTATCGACCAACGTGTATGCATGCGGGTGGCACTTCAACAACGCAATGGCTTCGACTCTTTGTTCAAGTGCATGGCGCCTCGGATAGGCTAGGGAAGAGTACTTGCGTCATGGGAGATGTGACATGCAATAGTACCAATTTTCTTGCATGAGGGGATAAAGCAAATGACGCGACGTGATAGGCTACGAACAAGACAAAGTAAATGTTGGAAAAACTTGATATGGTTACCCATAGATTTGGAAGATTGAACAAACTTTCGCCCATCGTAATGTGCGATACGAGTAGAGGCAGAAGCTAGCTACGGAGAAGACAAGATGGCATTCCACGAGCACTATTTGTCAAGGCCTACACTATAGCGCATGATGGTATCGAGGACTCAATGTGTTGTAAGCGTCCGAACGCAATCTCTTAGTGGAAGGCGGTTTCGGTGGCTAGTGCAAGACAGTGCAAGTTTCTACTACCATTCACTCAAGTAATCCCAACATTTTCGCTCTACCATCGCATATCTCATGAAGAACAATAGCACCTCTTTACTTTTTGTCGGTTTGCCCAACAAAAGCTTTTTGTTGCCCTTTGGCAATATAAAGCAAGCTTGGCGCAACTTTGTCGGATTGAAGCTAGAAGTGTAGCAACAACATATACATTTGGAGAGGTAGCACGGCTGAAACAAGTGAATGGATTCCCGCTCGGGGATGTATACGAACCCAAATCGTACGTGAATACTTTCCCTTTGCGATTCGTATGTCTCCAATCGTAATTCAAATGCATGCTTGCCTTGTCAACCGAGCCGTTGATATCGCGAAGGAGCGAGCAATGCCAAGAGCTTGAAGAACTCACGACTCTTACGAGAGCACCGAACAAACTCACCACGCTGCAACCACTCGTACCAACGGATGTTGGAATCGTGTCTTAGTTTCGATAGTGAACATCTCGTTGCATTCGACCGAGAGTTTGCGAGGAAGATCACAGCACCATCGCAAGACGACGAATGGGAAGGCCATCACTTCCCACCCACCACGTACACATCCTTTTACCTAGACGTGGCCTTCCAAGAAAAAGGCACTGTCTGCCAACGACGCGCTCCCGTCCACGCTCGTGGAGCGCATTGGCACGCCCTCGTCGCCTCTCCTGGTCCGTGCCAAACCTTCCTCCAGCTCGTGGTGGGTCTCCACGCTCGCCTTGGTCTCCTGGGATGTGGAGAAGAAACTCCCTGGTGGACGGCTTGGGCAGCTGTGGTTGGCAGCCAACGTTATCCGCTCGAGACCGTCGGACGAAGGCGCGGTTTGTCGCCGAAATGCAGCGCGCACAAGCGAGATGGAGCTCGTCTGCGATGGAGAGGAGGTGCGTGGAAGGCAGCACGAGCGCTGCCGCACGTGGTGGGACGCAGAGGTCCGCTTCCGAAGGACGGAACGGTCGGAAATCGGACGTGTTCGAACGGAACGGACGAGAACGTGGCTGACCACGATGGATCGACCGTGCAGGTGCTTGTCGACGACCAAAGGAATGCGTGGGAACAGGAGGACGAGGCATGCCGTCGTGACCACGTGCAAAGGTGGCGAGAGTGTTCACGCCGCGACTCTGGCTGAAGCACCTACCGTGTCGGAAGAAGAGTTGGGAAATCCCAAGTCGGTTTCTGCAGTGATACTCGGTGGTGGTGCAGGTACGAGACTCTATCCACTCACCAAGTCGCGAGCCAAACCAGCCGTGCCTATCGGTGGGGCCTATCGCCTGATCGATGTGCCCATGTCCAACTGCATCAACTCTGGCATCAAGAAGATCTACATCTTGACCCAGTTCAATTCGACCTCCCTCAATCGACATCTTGCAAGGACCTACAACTTTGGAAGCGGCATTCGATTTGGTGGTGCGGGATTTGTGGAAGTGCTGGCAGCCACACAAACACCTGAATCCACGCCAGGTGGCAAAGATTGGTTCCGAGGTACAGCCGATGCAGTGCGCCAGTACTCGTGGCTCTTTACGGACATCAAAAACAAAGACATTGAAGATGTGCTGATCCTTTCTGGGGATCATCTTTACCGCATGGATTACATGGACTTTGTGAGAAAGCACCGGGAGTCTGGTGCAGGAATCACCGTGGGTTCTCTTCCGATGGACTATTCACGTGCCAGTGATTTTGGTCTGATGAAGATTGATGACACAGGACGTATTGTTGAGTTTGCAGAAAAACCAAAGGGGGATGCGCTTGAAGCCATGAAAGTAGATACGGCGATTCTGGGGCTCTCTAGAGAAGAGGCGAATCTTTCTCCTTTCATTGCGTCCATGGGAATCTACGTGTTTAAGAAAAGCGTGCTGCTTGACTTGTTGATGAAGGAGTTCCCACGTGCACTCGACTTTGGGTCAGAGATTTTGCCAGCTGCATCGAAAACCTGCAAGGTCCAGGCTTACTTGTTCAACGATTACTGGGAAGACATCGGGACCATCAAATCGTTCTTTGATGCAAACCTTGCGCTCACCCAGCAGCCTCCACGGTTTGAGTTTTACGATCCAGACAACCCTATCTACACTTCACCGCGATTTTTGCCTCCGGCACAAATTAAGAAATCTCACGTGGTGGACAGCATCATTTCTCACGGATGCTTCTTGCAGGAGTGTTCAGTGGAGCACTCAATCATTGGATTGAGATCTAGGGTGGAAAAAGGTGCAGACATCAAGGACACAATGCTCATTGGCGCAGACTACTACGAAAGTAAAGAACAGAGAGATAGGTTAATTGAAGCCGGGCAGGTACCCATTGGAGTGGGACAGAATTGTGTGCTGCGCAACTGCATTGCTGACAAGAATGCACGGATAGGCAAAGACTGCGTGATCGTAAACAAGGACGGCATCGAAGAGGCCAACAGAGAAGATGAAGGCCTTTACATCCGCTCGGGAATCGTGACCGTTCTTCGCAACGCAACAGTGCTTCCAGGGACAGTGATTTGAGTAGTTTCCCTTTCAAACATCTTTCCAGCTTTGCTGCTTGCAACTGCTGACCTGTAGTCACTTACTAGGGATGGTCTTCTACTCTTCCGCCTTCCTTGTAGTGAATGCTTTTCTGTTGCAGAATCGTACTCTGGCCTGGTCTGTTGCTACGGCGACAATCTTGGCATTCCGTCCTCTTCCCCTTATCCTTCGTAAGTGATAATTATCCTTTTCGATACGCTAGTAACTGAAATCGATCACATTGGCATTCGGGCTTTCTTTAACATGCAATTTGATGTGGGTTTGCTCATGATTCTTGTCAGACGAGACGGGTTTTGTGCTACTTTCTTGCTCATGATCGACAATTGGAAGAAATAATACTACCGATCTCTTGGGCAAGTCAAGATGGTCTAAGAGTTAAATCGCATTGTAAAGATGAACAAATTCATGGAGCCTTTGGAGGAATAGCGATTGAAAGCTACACTTACCCTTGTATTCTCGTATGAGAAAGATGCAACCAACGATTTACTTCAATTCTGTGGTGCATGTTGAACGGTCGTCGAGTAGAAATGGGATGTATGGTAGTTCGTAAATGCAAAGCCATGGTAGTTTGTATTGAAGAAGGAACTAGCCCGGACTAGGAGGTTTTACAACTCGAGTGGTAACCATGTGCCTAGAATGATCAAGGCATGACATTTGTTTGCATGCCACCCATGTCAGCGCAATCTTCTGTTCCTTGGTTTGGGTTTAAAGCATGAAGAGCTCCCCGTGAGATGGTTGCCTTTGGAAAGGATTGCTCACTCTCTAGGCTCGTTTGTCCCTCATGCACAAAGATATTTCGAAACAATAGACGTCACTAGGCTTCTTTCAACATTGTCGCATGCGGAGTTCGCGCATGAATGTGCACACTTGCGTCTCTCTAATTTGATAGGTTGTTTTGCCGCACACACTTCTCTCGCGTCGGCGTGACTTATATTGTTGCTACTTTCATTCACTTTCAATACCAGCGGCTAAGGTACAAATTGAAGGATGATATTGTTATCTATCTATCAAGCATTTCTTTTCGCCCGGTACTGTCCGGTTGTTGAGCACTTGAAACCTTGCGATCTTGATCATGAGTTGTCCTTCCCTACTCTGCACTCCCATTCCACACTGGTTGTACTCTTGGACAAGCCGCGACCAACTTCCCATGTCGAACCATACCAAAGTGGGCTCGCCCTTCCACAGATTGGCCCGATTCATTTTCTTGAGTTCCAAACTGCCTTGCGTTCCATCCATGTAGTGCCTTCCACGTCTTCAAAAACGTCTTTTTCTAGGCACCTTGTCTTTCTTCCCATGCCTTCATCGGCGCTTCCATTTCCTCACCAACCTTCGTTTCTCTTTCCACCGCCATCCGTCCTCTTCTCTTCTTGTCAGGAACGTCCATCCATGCCCATCAATGTGTCCACCTCGTCCATCCCGTGGCATTTGATGATGTTTCATCCAACCCTTTCCATGCCCATCAATGTGTCCACCTCGTCCATCCCGTGGCATTTGATGATGTTTCATCCAACCCTTTCCATGCCCATCAATGTGTCCACCTCGTCCGTCCTTTGGCATGGATGGTGGCACCTCCATTTGTCTTGGCACGTAGTGTGTTACTTCTTCTTCATCATCATCTTCTCCATCCCGGTTGGCACGTGGGTGTGGCTTGTCCACTTGCTGTTGTGGTGGCACAACTTGCCTTGTTGCACTCGTGGTCCGTCGCATCCGTCGTCGACGAAGCGCCACGCGCGTCGCAGCACGTCCCAGCGACAGGCGCGGATCCACGAGACGACATGCGGAAGCTGCTGGCCAGCCACGCGTGCAAGCAAGTGCTGGCACGCGGCCTGCAGCACGCCAGAGCCGCCAGGTGCGACGGATGGACGCGAAGACGGGATGGGATGGCGGCCACTTGGCGGTGATGGAAGCCGCCTCGGCGCACGAACGATGGCGATTGGGACGAGTGAGGACGAATGGCTGACGATGGACGCGGACGAAAACGGATCGGACACGCGGAATGCGCGCCACGCGACATCTGCGACGCTCCCACGGACGTGGCCTCCTGCTTGGACGTGTGACGACGGCATGGATTCGTGGATGGAAGTGCGAACGTGGTGCTCGGAAAAACGCAGACGAACACGTGGGTCCGATGGGCCACTGCAGCCACGGCAGAAGCCAGGACCAAACCACACTTGAACATTGGAACGGTGGGACATGTGGATCATGGAAAAACCACCTTGACTGCAGCCATCACCAAAGTGCTGGCGGAAAGCGGCGGAGCCAAAGCGGTCGCGTTCGATCAGATTGACAAGGCTCCTGAAGAACGTGCCAGAGGTATCACCATTGCCACTGCTCATGTGGAATACGAGACGGAGAGCAGGCATTACGCACACGTGGACTGTCCTGGTCATGCCGATTATGTGAAAAACATGATCACCGGTGCGGCCCAAATGGACGGAGGCATTCTAGTTGTATCTGCTGTAGATGGACCCATGCCTCAAACCAGGGAGCATATCCTCTTGGCCAGGCAGGTAGGCGTGCCACGATTGGTGGTCTTCCTCAACAAGGTGGACCTCGTGGAGGACGAGGAACTCTTGGACCTCGTCGAGCTAGAAGTGAGGGAGCTGCTTACGTTCTACAAGTACCCAGGCGATGACACGCCCATCGTGAAGGGAAGCGCTCTCCTTGCCTTGAAAGGAGAGTCGCCTGAGCTTGGCAAGGACCGCATCCTGGAACTGATGCAAGCTGTTGACGATTACATCCCTCTCCCTGAGAGAGCGCTGGACAAGCCTTTCTCCATGCCCGTAGAGGATGTTTTTAGCATCCAAGGACGTGGTACGGTGGTTACTGGACGTATTGAACAAGGCGTGGTCAAGCCTGGCGAGGAGATCGAGATCATCGGCATCAAGGACTCCATCATGAAAACGACTGTCACGGGGGTGGAAATGTTCAAGCGTTCCCTTCCTCAGGGACAAGCAGGTGACAATGTGGGTCTGCTTCTAAGGGGGATAAAGCGTGACGAGGTGCTAAGAGGTCAAGTGGCATGCAAGCCTGGATCAATCGTGCCCCACACAAAGTTCGAGGCGGAAATTTACGTCTTGACCAAGGAAGAGGGAGGACGTCACACGCCCTTCTTCTCGAATTACCGGCCCCAGTTTTTCTTTAGGACCGCCGACATTACAGGCTCCATCACCCTACCAGAGAGTGTCAAAATGGTCATGCCTGGTGATAACGTCACAGCAACCTTCGATCTGATCACACCCGTGGCAATGGAACCAGGCCTGCGCTTTGCACTTCGTGAGGGTGGCAGGACAGTGGGAGCGGGGGTGGTCACTCGTCTCTTGTAATGGAAATTATTGACATATGTTCGTTACACTGGACTACGTTTTGTGCATCTACAGTTGGTACAATCCCTGTCAGAGTTCTCGTTCTCATCCTCTTTTTCAGATGACCGTCATGAGAATGATAAAATACTCATCATTCAGGTGCCCCTGGCAAGCTTTGTTCAACGGAGGGTGGGGGTGTCCAGGAAGCAGAATCGCATCATTCTACCTTTAACACCTGTTGTTCTGGCAGGCAAGCCTTCACAAGTGAATGGGCATAGATGGACCTACCACAGCTCCTACAGTATGCACCTGGGTCATGACAGTGTGATCGATGCAGCATCCCCCATCCAAGTTCATGGAACAGATCACTCGAGAATCTATGGATAACGAAGGTTCCACGTCGCAATGATCGGTCAGTCTTTCATTCCCTTGCCATGCCAGGGAAGAGCGTGCGACCAACTTTGTTGAAGCAGGTGCAGAGCTCAGTGGAAGAAGAAGTCGTTTTTAAGGCACAGTCATTGTCGTAAAGACTAAGTGAAGCCTTGATATCATCGTCATCGCTCCCATTGAAGAACATTCCTCACCATTCACCCACCACAACCCTCTGTGTCTGCATGGCACCTGAGTTGCAACCAGAACTCCAGTCAGCTCGTGTCGTTCACATTCCTCGCATGTCTTCGCCTTGAAACGTGAAACTCGAGTTTCGAATGTACGGCAGGAATTGGACGCACGATCAGGCCACGTTTGGGCCGTCCTCGTTTCCTCCTGCCACAGTGCTGCGTCAGGCACGCCTGTCCGCCGCCCTTTCTTCTGGCTGCCGTAAAAATGTTGCGCAATCGCTGGTTGGTTTGCAATCGTTGCACGACCGTCAAGCAGCTGTTCCTTCCCCTCCACGTGCGCTTCGATCCTTCCATTCGAAGCACGCACCTCGTCGCAGCGACGAACACGTCGCCATCTCTCACGCCATCACGACGAATCGCCACGTGCACGTCCCATCCTCACCCCCTCCTCTCGATCCATCCATCGATATCTTCTCCCCCCTCTCGATCCATCCCTGCCAATCGATCGATATTCGAAAAGATATCGATCTCGGACGAGCTCTCTCGATCCCTCCATCCCTTCGACGGGATTTGTTTCCAACCATGTCTCGTTCTCCCCTTTGTTCCATCCATCACATCTTCCTTGCTTTCCCTCGTCCTCTCTCCGTGGCGCAAGCATTGCCTTCCTTGCTCTCTTCCGAACAACTCCCTCTCTTCCCTTCGCCTTTGGTTGTGGCAAGTTGGAGGGGACGAGTGCGATCCTTTGGGGTCGTCTGCTGCATCGTCGGATGGACGGAAGACGTGGGGAAAGTTTTGTGGTGAAGAGTAGGCGATGTACTTGGCGGAGGTGAAAGCAGTGCCGAAACCAAAGCGTCCTCGTTGATAGCCGAGAATATTTTGTTGGGATCACGAAATTGGAAGCATGCACACGACGTGATGAAGCCATCCCAATGCGTGGGAGAAGTAGCTTTGACTTTCGTCGCAACAAAGCGGGAACGTGATGTATCGTGGACGAGAGTTCAACCATCCACGTTGAAGAGAATGGGCATTGGCTTTGCCTTCTCGTGCAAGTTTAGTTGCTCAAAGCGTCTCTTCGTCATGGCCACGGTGTCAAACCATAGTTGACACAATAGCGATGGATTGCAACGAAGACGCGAGAAAGGGCAATGTCGATAATCGACGTTCGTGGCAAAACGGAAGCTTGGAGTGAGCCCCAACTAACGCCCGAGGTGAAGGAAGCCGGTGTCCTTCGAATCAACGAGAACACTTGCGAAGGAGAGGCATTGCATGACTATTGGATCATACGATGCGCAACCTTGCGTCAAAGGCCATGGTACGTAGGATGGGAAGGCCTAGTAAGGAACCTGAGTGGAATCTCCATCTGTTCCTTCAACAACGTTGCGAAATGCTCGAAGTGCATGGGATCCCATCCACGTCGACGCGCCGATCGGGACCACGCCGATTGCAGAGACGATTCCCGTTGTTCACGACGGATCCTCTAGCCCGTCTCGTGCTCCTTGCGACGGGACTCTTGGTTTGGAGTGGTTCGCCAACCGCTTCCACGGGAGGCGAGCCGACGCTTGCACCTCACCCACCCCTTCCCTTGCACGGAGTATGCTTCCGGCCACCTCTTGCACACGGTTCCTCCAGCTTGCACCATGCTTTTTCGTTTCGCTTGGTAGCACGTCTTGCTTCTCTTTCTCCTTCCATGGCCATGGCGTTGGTCCAGCCACCATGGACCGTTCGAAATGACGGTCTTTACGGTCCACGTCTCTCTCCGCCTGACGAAACCCATCGGTCCACGGACGGTCCATCCTCGAACGCCCACCGCCGCCATCTCGTCGTGCTGCGCGCGCGGAGTCGCACGCGCATCCGCATCGCACGTGCGTCGATCGCGGTGTTTTTCCGGTCCGTGAGCTTGCCTGGATCGTGATCGGAGCGGCTAGGTTCCTGCAGAGGCGACATGGAGGCGGAGAAGGAGGTCGTGGACCACGTGGAAGAGCAGATCGAAGAGGTACGTGCACGACGTGCGAAGAAGAACGTGCTTCGCTTCGTACGTGCGAAATCTGCGTGCTGACGATGGCGGAACCGCGTTGTGCGGCGCAGATGGTGGACGAAAAGGTCCAAGAAGCCGTGGATGTGGAGTCTTCAGACGAAGAGACGGCGGTAGAAGCCGTGGTAGAGGAAGACGTGGCTGGAGATGCGGAAGTGCAGGAAATGCTGAAGGAAAGCCTCGTGGAACAACAGCCAGATGCAGTGAAGGAAGCGTTGCTGAGCCTGAACATGATGGCGACGAGAACGATGTCCTTGTCGACGGCGATCCTGGAAGGCATCACGTCGGAAACGCTCGCCTCCCACGTCAAGACCATCGCCGAGAAGCAACCTGCGCCTCCCTCCAGCGAACAACTCGACGAACTGATCGAACGGCTGCAGCCGCTCGTGCCACAAGTAGAAAGAAAGGAATCCAACGCCGTGACCGTCAAGGAAGAAACGCCGAAGCAAGCGACGGGCGGAGCGATGGTTGCCGCAGAAGCGAAGAAGGAAGCCACGGCTCTGTCGACTGAAGTGAACGGCACCGAGAGCGAGCTCCAATCCAAGCTCCTTGCCATTCGAGTGAAGCTCCTGCGCTTAGCCAAACGCCTGGGCCAAAGCCCACGCCACAGCGTGGTGGCGCAAGTTCTGTATCGCCTCGAGCTTGCCGAGCAGCTGAGGTTGAATGCAGCGGCAGGAAAACCGCAGATGAACCAGAGGAATGCGCAAGGCTTTGAAAGAGCCAATGATCTTGCGCAGAAACTGGAAGCAGAAGAGGCACCGCTGGACCTCTCCTGTACGATCCTCTTGCTTGGACGCGTGGGCGTTGGAAAGAGCACGACCATCCAGGAGCTAATTGGCAATAGTAACACACCGTGCGATGCGTTCACTGAAGACACAAAGCATGTGTGTGTAACAGAAGGGAATGCAGCTGGAATCCACCTCAGATTCATTGACACTCCTGGCCTCCATGTGGGCCTGGCAGATTCTCGTTACAACCGATCAGTACTCCAAGAGACGAAGAAAATCACCAAAAAGTACTCGCCGGACATCGTGCTGTACTTTGATCGCATGGATGATGTGACAAGCAAAGGACAAGGAGATCTCCCATTGGTGAGGTGCATCACAGATGTGTTTGGCGGCAGCATCTGGTACAATGCTATCCTCTGCCTCACTCACGGGGCCACTCTTCCCCCGGATGGCCCCAATGGTGTTCCCTTGGGTTACGACATGTTCCTTGCTCAAAGGTCGCATGTTGTGCAGCAGACTGTGCGCCAAGCAGCGGGGGACATGAGGTTGATGAACCCTGTTGCTCTTGTGGAGAATCATCCAAGGTGTAGAACCAATGCAGACGGGGAGAAGCTGCTGCCCAATGGACAAGCTTGGAAACCACAGCTCCTTCTGCTGTGCCTGGCATCGAAAATGCTAGCAGATGCAAATGTCTTGCTGAGCGCAGAAGATAAGCGCCAGCAAAAGCTTGAAGGGAAAAAAAAGAAAAAGGCAGCTGGGTTCTTGCAACGACGCGTCCCCCCTCTCCCCTATCTGCTTTCAAATCTGTTGACAAGTCGTGCGCCTAAAAAGCCACACGATGAGGAGGAATTCCCGGATGAGGATGAGCTTCAAGAAATGCCAGCCAGGCAGCAAAGGCAGTGGCGCAAGCGAATGAGGGAGTACAAGCAGATGATTGACGAAGAGAAAGCAGCAGCAAAGAGTAACAAAGGCGGTTCTCAGATTGCCGTACCTGCTCCTGAACCTGCGCTTCCGCCAAGCTTTGATGGAGAATCATCCAAGTATCGTTTTAGGATGCTTGAGAGCCCTAACATGTGGATTGCGAGACCCATAGTCGACCAGAACGGGTGGGACCACGAGACCGGAATAGAAGGTTTCAGCATTGAGAAGCCATTCACTCTGCGTAGAAAAAATCAATATTGGGGCGGGAAACCACTGCAAATTACTGCTGAGATTGCCAAAGACAAGAAGGACATGTCGTTCCGCAGCGAAACAGAAGTTACGTTAAAACACTCCAAGAAGTTTTCAACCGTGTCTGGTATTGATTCACAGTCCATTGGGAGAGATATGGCATACACTGCGCGCTCTGAGACAAGGTACCGTTCGAAGAGTGGCCGCAACAAGATGATTGTGGGTCTCTCTGCCTCTCGGGTCGTGGAAGCGCAAGCCACTGGTTTCAAAGTGGAAGAACGTTTGAAAGTTCTGCGGGGGTCCAAGTTGAAGAGTAAGGTCGTGCTTGCTGCAGGGATGGTGAAGTCGGGATCTGACAAGGCGAAGGGTGCCAACACAGAAGTGACAATCAAGGCTGCATCTCCTGACGATCCTTTCCGCCTTGCACTTGGTGGAAGTTTGATGCAGTGGAGAGGCGATCTAGCCAAGGGAGGGAATGTTTCGCTGCAAAAGGGGCTTGGGGATGAATCCCTTCTCTCTATGCGAGCAAACTTGAATAGCCGCGGGCAAGGTCAGATCACAACACGCGTAAGCTCAAACTCTCGCATGGAGCTTGCATTCTCAGGCATTGTGCCTCTGTTCTCCCTTGCTTTGTCTCGCATACGTAGCATTGGTTCGAACTGAGCTGATTGGAATGTTGAATTGCTTCCTTCAACGATTGCAGGTTATCCGGTCCATTTTCAGCGTTCTTGCGATCCACGAATGTTGAATGCAACGGAAAAGCGACTGTCTGGTAGATTGCGGCGGCTGGGGACTTTTGAGGGCTTTTCCAGAATTCGTGCTGTAGTACCACAAGGGTATAGAAAGAAAGAGAACATGCACGGTGCGTGCAAATGATGCGGGATGGGTACGAATGGTTGGGATGCATTGGGTGGTGCGGATGATATGTCATAACAAGGATTTTCCAGGTTTAGCTCCTTTGCCAATGTTCCTGCTTGGTTTGGTTTGCTTGTAGGCAGAATAGCCTGGACCAACGTCTGCATCGAAATTCTGACCGTGGGTGACCGAATGCACTTTCCCTGGCTTTAGAATGGGCTTGATCCGATTCATTGTGTAATCGTGGTTCTTGGCTGTTTTTTTGGCTTGCTACTATGTGTTGATTCCACTCCGTCTTGACGTTTGGTCCACTTTGGGCTTGGCAACCCTTCTGACAGAATTCCGATGGACACCTTCTAGCGCACTCCTGTTCCAGCTCCCGTCCTAGGCTACTGCGAATGTACATTCGCCGTTCCTAGCATTGACCACACTGGACGCCATGCCTGCGCCCCTTTCCCCTGCCTTGCATTTCCACTTCACCACCAAGGGTTTCACGTGCACTTGTGGATGTGGCATTGCTTCCCACCCCTTCCACAACACAGTTGCTGCTGTTGCCATGCATATGTCCTGCCTCCACTGCCACCTTCCCAAAACCCTCGTCACGTGACGCCTTTATCCCCCCGCCACCAGCCTCTGCGGGCTCGGTTCCCCCTC